>JAPYZA010000671.1:0-43209 GCA_030522685.1 Eupelmus azureus | reverse complement strand
GATAAACGGGCGCGAAATTCGTAAAAAGTCCGGGAAGAACAGCACGCTAACTCAGTGAGTGGTCTTGGGTTACGCAAATTGTGAACATGGGTACGGAGATAAATTTTAAGAAAAATTATTTTATATATTTAGGTGTATAATATCATTATAAATATTTAGAAGCACTGAAATATTTAGAATAACCATAAAATATTATTAAACTGCCCATTGTATACTTAGGGATGGGTTATTTACTTTCAATGCTCTATTTTTTCTAGAATTCCAATTGATACTTTTGATTCACTGTACGCAAAGTGATATTTCATACATTTTGCATCATCAGACAATGATAATCCTTGTTTCAATCTATGCGGTAACTGCACCTACGTGCGAGAATCTATATTTTTTCACACTTGTATCGAATAACAAAGTGCGTAAAGCTAGATCTTCGAGTGTCGCCGGAGTTTAATATGAATGAATAAAAAATAAAAAAGTCATTAACATATTTTCTGGAAAACACTGATTTAATTTTAAATATCAATTATATAGTTCCTCCGATGAAACTATTCATTTTTTCTCAGTTTATATTAGTAAATTTAAACGCAAAAAGCTCACAAAGTAAAAAAAATAATTATCCAGACTAACCGTAACTCAAATCCTTCAAATCATTCCAACAATGCGCTCCGCTATCCCACGCTCCCCATATACATACCCGTAAAGCGGCATACCTACAAGTACCGCAACAAATGCGCATCCAGACAAACCACAGCTCTTCCAAGCGTCATAACCTCCTAAGTCTCCTTTTCCCCCAACCGTCCACTCGAATCTCGCCCTAAAGCCTCAACAGCACTCGGTCCAAATTCGACGCAGTGTCAGCATCCCCGCGCGCAACTACATCGGCGCATCATATCCCGCAGTACGTACATATACATATATATATATCTCGTTAGATATATACCTATATACTAATGCGAGTCTAACTAGTGAGAAAGAGATCCGGCAACAGCGCCGGCAGGCCGCCAATCAACTTCACCGTCCCATCGGAAGCATCAGCTGATCGAGCAAAGCGCCGCGACCATTGGCATCTCGACTTCCCTCGAAAAACGCTTGACGCACTCTCTCTGTCTCGCCGAGAGGCTCTGTCCCACTTGCGAGCACCCACACACACACAGGTATATGTATACTCTTATGGGGGCTCTCTAGCCGAGAGAAAGAGAGAAATAAGCGCAGGAGCGCGCAGCGAGCCGACGTTTTCGACTGGCTGGCACGCCGATGGCGTTGGCCCAACAACGTTGCTGTCGAGTCCGTCCCGGGACTGCGACGCGGCCGTAAAAGCCGAACGAGTCGCGCCGCTCCGCACCGAGGGAGAGCGTACATAAGCAGAGCTCGCTCGCTGCGCCTGCCGAAAAACGTCATCGACTTGGACGCTGGAGAGGAGAGAGACAGAGCTAAGCGCGTATGTATATATCTACTACTAAAGGTGCACCTGGTGCGCTGCTAGATGGGCGCTTAGGCGATGACGCTCAGAGGATGACGGCCGAGAGTCCGGAGCAGCGGGGAGGACGGATTTTAACTGCCGAGGTTTTTGCTTTTGCGGGGGATTTGTTTGAATTGCGTAAAAACAGCGCGATGGTTTTGTTGATTGTTTGACGTATGTGGTGGAACGTAGAGCGCGTTGAGTGTGTGTGTGTGTGTGTGTGGGAGAGAGAGCGGAGTTTATGGGGGGTTCGGGAGCGATTGGAGATGTTTATTGTTGCTTCGAGATTTTTCCGATTTTGAACTGTGTGGATGAGGTGAGGAGTTTGTTTGTTGTTTATTGAGGTCGGCTGCTCTTTGTTGTTTGAAATTTGATTTCGGTTGGTGATTGATGAGTTGTTAGTTTCGTGAATATCAGTTAAATGTTTGCTGTCTTATATTATGTTGTTATTGCTAAGTTGTGAAGGTTTCTTGTGTTATAACGGTTACTTGGAACGAAGTTTACATCATTAAGCAGTTTATTATCAAGTACAATGATGCAATTTGTAATTTTAAAGTAACCTTCACTGCACAAAATGAATCATTTAGATGCAATAAGTTTAGAACAATTATAAATTTTCATCATTTGATCTGATAAATTATACTTTTATTTTCAGATCCCAAATCAAGTCTACTGAGCAGCAATTTTAACTAGTGAAATTTGTTTAGTCGGAGCAAGTGTGTAGTATGACAAAAGTGCAATGGAAACAAAATGTTGCTGTTAGGTGATATAACAGCATCTTTGATACGTTGGTTCGAAGGGTCATGAGATTAGTTAAAAGTGATAATTTAGTCTAGGTAATGTTATATCTTTTGGAATCATAATATGATGGGAATATTGTATGAGAAGAGGCCACTCAAGAGGCCCAGGCTTGGCCCACCTGATGTGTATCCCCAGGAACCCAAGCAAAAGGAGGATGAGCTGACTCCTAATAATGTGAAGCATGGATTCACAACTTCACTTCAGCTCTCTGACGAACATGGCACTGCCAGGAATTGCAATGTTACAGCTGCCAAGGTTGGAGCTTATTTCAATGCCATATTGGCTAAGAAAGAGGAGCTGGCAACAATGCCGGATACAGGAAGAAAGAGACAACAAATAAATCCTAAGGATAACTTTTGGCCAGTGACTGCAAGGACTAAGAATGGTATTGAGGCTTGGTTTAAAGATTTATCCGGGTGTAAACCACTTGTGTCGTTAGCTAAGAAAGCTCCTAACTTTAACAAAAAGGAAGAAATATTTATTATGTTGTGCGAGTATCAAGTGCCAATGTTAAGAGCTGCTTGGTTTATCAAGCTCAGCTCTGCTTACACAGTTGCAGTTTCAGAAGCCAAGATTAAAAAGAGACAATTGCCTGATCCTACAACAGGTAAGAATATTTTTCCAGTTTTTACTAGAGGGATATGAAATTTTTAAAACTATAAATTAAACCAGAAATTAACTCAATAATTTATGTTAATGTATTAATTTATATTCAATGAATTGGAAATTATAATGTATGAAAATTAAAATTTAATATTGTATGTATGTGTATATTTTAAAAAATAAACATGTATTCACTGGTTCGAATTAGTAATTGAAATGATTTATTTTTTAATTTAAAGCAAATTAAAATTTTTCAATAGTGTGGTTGAAGCTATAAAGAAAGATCTGTGATTTTAAGTTTTTTTCTCTTTTATGTTTAAAATATTTCCACTGATTAATTAAAATTTACAGTTATAAAATTTTTAAATTGAACTATTACTAGCTTATTAATGTTAAAGTTTTCTTTTTTAAAGTTTAAATTAGACTATTAAAAATATATATAATATATAATATTAATCATTAGATACAAATTATTATTATTATTATTAAAAAGTATTCATTTTTATTTTTATCTATTAAATAAATTTATAAATTTCATGACTCCAACAGTTAAAAAGTAAAAATACTGTGATGTAGTACAATCAATTCTGTTCTAACTTTAAACTTTACTTCAAAATCTACATAACATCTTTAATATAATTATCCGCATTTCTTTCAGAATGGACAGGAACACTGATCAAGTTCCTAAAAGACCAGCTCTCAAAGCTGCAAGAATACTACCATCTAGGTGGCCATGGAGCAAGCAGCTCAAGCAACAACAGCAGCAACAGCGGTGGTACTGCCAACGGCACCGGTAACTCCAACTCCAGTAGCGGAGGCGGCGTGGCGACGACGAATGGCACCTCGTCAGCCGGCCAGGCCGTGACAGCCAACGGTGTCGTTAATACCCAGCCCTCCACTCCCAATTCGAATTCCAACTCGAGTGGTCAGGGTGCATCCTCTGCAGCCATGAACGAAGATCACAAGCTCGCCTTGAAGCAGTGGCACTACTGTACGCAGCTTGCCAAGTACATGTTCGAGGAAGGTCTCCTCGACAGGCAGGAGCTCCTCCAGTGGATACTGGAGCTACTCGACAAGATGAGATCTGCGCCTACAGACGACGGGATCTTGAAGCTCTTGTTGCCACTAGCTTTGCAGTATCTGGAGGAGTTCGCGCAGTCGGAGCTACTGGCAAGGCGACTAGCTTATCTGTGCTGCAAGAAGATCGCACACATGTGCAGTAACGTCGATACCACTAGCAATCCGCAGAGTCCATCCGTGGCTGCTGCTGCTGCCGTCGCGGCTGCGACTGCCACTACCAACGGCGCTACAATTAACGGCAATAAAGACGCTCCGCAGCCGCCCCAGATCGCGCCTGTGGTCAACCAACTGAACGCAGTGTTTAATGACTATCTTAACTGTCCACATCACAGGGATGTCCTTTACGGGCTGTCCTCGATTATTCAGGTGAGTTTTTTAATTCAAAATTTTAATTGGGTTACCACAAAATAATGGTTTACCACAAAATATTTTATCAAGCCAATATACTATACGAATATTTTATATTTCTAGGTAATTACGTTAGAGTGTCCGACAGCTTTAGTTTGGAACAACGTTGGCGAAGGAAAATCCATCTCGGTACTGAACGGTTCACCTTTGGATCACCTGCCGTGCCCACCAGCTGCTTTGCCCAGCCCACCGACAAGTACCGCTGATCCTACGAGGCGTAAGCTTAAAATTGCACAAGAGAACATTCGAGCTCGATCGCAGGCTGCTGAAAGCCGATGGTCTTGTGACAAATGGCAGCAGAGTAGTGCAGGTCAGTTTCTTACTTTTTTGACATTCAAAATAGTTCTGGATTTAAAAATAAAATGCAACAGAACTATAGCTAAACACAGTTTACTTTAAACGCATAAAGATCACGATTTTTTTATTTTACGTAGGCATGACGACGACAAAAGTACTAGCAGCCTTGGATGCCCTTGATCGGCATAGCTTCGATCGCATGGACTCGACGAACTCGCTCGACACTCTTTATGCCAAGATCTTCACGAGCCCTACTAAAGACACCAGTCCCTCCGTGACGGCGAGCAATCTTACACCCTCATCTGGCAATCCAAACGCAGAGCGCGAGGGCGCGAGCTCCAAGGGCGAGTACAATCCACAACAGGATGCGGCAATAGTCGAGATCTTGTGCGAGTGGGCCGTTAGTGCCGAGCGTTGGGGTGAGCACCGCGCCATGGCTGTTGCTAAGCTTCTCGAGAAGAGGCAAAGTGAAGCGTCTGGAGAGAACAACGACAGCGACGATAAGGACAGCGTTTGCAGTAATGGTAACGGGCCACCAGCTCTACCGATATTTCAACCTTTGCTGATGAAGTTTCTAGACGTTGACGCACCCGTACTGGACAACACGAATCCTCAATCAAAAGTACAGTTTACGAATTTAGTACATCTGTTTTCCGAGCTAATCAGGCATGATGTCTTCTCGCACGACGCGTATATGTGTACGCTGATATCAAGAGGTGACCTTATTCAAGGTACGTTCACTAAATATTAAAAATCTTTTTATTTATTTTAAATTAACCGCGAATAATTTCAAACAATGATCAAACATTTAATCTTCAGGTCCCGCAGCAAGTAAAGCTAGCACACCGAGCAATCGGGATCCAATGGACGAAGATAGTTTATTCCCTGGTATTGATTTGAAGCCAAGTAATCCTCAGGACCATTTGCGTTCTACTAACGACTATGACGATAGTAAGATTGACGACGATCTCGACAAAATTTTGCAGGACATAAAAGATGTTCAGCAGAATAGTATGGACGCACCGGATAGTCCGAAGGAGAGCGACGCCCTGGGCGGTCATGGAGCACATGAAGGTCTAGATTCTTCCAAACCTCCGACGAGCCCAAGTCGGCATTTATTATACACGACGCACTTTCCCCTACCTCAAGACGAGACTTGTAGTCAGCACGACTGTAATCAGCGGCATGTTCTGCTTTATGGAGTCGGAAAAGTCAGGGATGAGGCCAGGCATGTTGTCAAGAAGATGACCAAAGAGGTATGCAAGCTCTTCGGCAAAAAGTTCAGCATCGACGTGGCCGAAGGCGGCAAGGTGAAGAAACACTCACGCAGTGAGTTCAACTTTGAGGCTATCACCCAAAAGTTTCAGAATCTCAGCTATTTCGATCAACACGTGGTCACGTGGCAGTGCGCCACACAGGTGGTGGATATGCTCAATACTTTCGTAACGGGTTCTTCATATCTACCGGTGCAGGAACATGTGGCCTTTCTTTTTGATCTCATGGAACTGGCCCTTAACATCTACGGACTGATCGACATCTGTATACAGATATTGAAGGAACTGCCGGATGTTGAGGCACAATTGGATGCTAGGAAAAGTACACTCGTTAGAAGTTATACTACAAATCTCAGTCTTTATATCGTTGGGGTACTTCGGAGATATCATTGCTGTTTATTACGTAAGTTCATATATTTTAATGAGTCAAAACTTAAAATTCTAGGCTATATTAAAGTATAAACTAAATTTATCAATTTTTTATTTTTAGTTTCACCTGAACAAACTACAGTAGTTTTTAGTCTGCTTTGTAAAATGGTCGCGCACGTTTCGAACCCGAGTGACTGTAGCTCGGCGGAACGCTGCGTTCTTGCTCATCTTTACGACCTGTACTCGAACTGTTCTCTCCTAAAAACGAAACCACACAGTTCCGAAGGTTTTAATAATGCGAATCCCAAAATACGGGCAGCTTATTACACGGCCCTCACCCTCACACCGTCAAATCATTTGTACAACTCGCAGTTTATGGTTGACGTGCTGAATAATCCACGTCGGGGTGGGAAAATAGAGCCGCAGTGGGCTAGGCAGTTAAACGAAACCCCGGCCAATCGTTATAGGTAATTAGTTTTTAAATAGAAGCAAAATTAAATAAAAAAGAAAAATTTAATTAATTTTTTTCAATTTATTATGACAGCTTCGTGTGCAATGCCATTGTCACCGTGTGCAGCGAGACTGACAATGACAAACTCAACGATATTGCTATAACGTGCGCAGAGCTAACCGCCTGTTGTAATGCACTAAATACTGAGTGGCTTGGCGTGCTCAGTGCTCTCTGTTGTTCCTCGAATAGTTCCGCCAATTATATCGATGTACAGAATCAAGTTGACGTCCAGGATTTGAGTATTCATAATTCGTTAGCTGTCTTTACTTCTATTCTTATTGGTAAAATTTTAATTTATTGCACTATATGCATATCGTATAACAGAGTTGCTTAAAAAAAATTTTTGCATTTTGTTTACAGCAAGGCATTGTTTCTCTCTGGAGGATTTCGTGCGCCACATAGCTCTTCCGTCTCTGGTCAAGGCATGTAACGAAGGTCGCGGCGATGCGGACACAGACGCAGAAGCAGGTGCTCGTCTCACCTGCCACCTTTTGCTACGTCTCTTCAAAACAGTCGAGTGTCCGCAACCTGCTCTCTATTCTGTCGGCACTTCGCCTCATCCTTTACCGAACGGCAATCAGCGCAGTTATAGTATTAAACTCAGCTGCGATCGGCATTTGCTGGCCGCTGCTCATAATAATATTAGCGTGGGTCCATTGATTGCCGTGCTGAAGGCTATTCTGGTTGTCGGTGATGCTACAGCGGGAAAACAGCCTCCGAAGAAGCCTGATGCACAGATTCACGCTGGTAAAGGGGGACCTGGTAGTGTTGGTGGTTCCGGACCTGGTGAGCTGTCAATTAGTCATATTTTAGGTAAGATAATAAAATTATTTTCGGTCTATCATATTTTAATTTTGGCAAATCCTATCTGCCTGTAATAATATATTTTAAGTTATTTTATATTATTATTTCATCTGCGAAGATTTGACTGCTTCACACTTAGAGATAAATATTTTTTGCGTCTAACATCTTGGCTCGTCAAATTCCAATAGATTCTACATTCAGAATATAATCATCAACGAGCAATAAATTCACTTTCTCAATATTTTATATTTATTTCATATATTTTAGGAACTAGTGATATTCTTGGTGGTGGTGATGATCTTGGTTTAGATTTGGCAATGTCATCGTCCAGTAGTAGTGTTGGAATAACTACCGAAAGTGTAAAGGGGCTTTCTGACTTCGCTCAACATGTGTTAAGGCAAATTTGTAGTCAAGAATGGGTTTTAGAAAGATGTTTACAAAATCCAGAAGAGCTTTGTCAAGAAGATATGCTTCTAGATAATATGCTTACTCCAAGACAGGTATTTATCTTTTGTTTATATTTAATCTATTAGAAATATTCTTATGTAATTGTAATAATATTGGTTACAGTATTTGTATTACTATTTGCAAAATATTTGTATATAGTTTAATAAAAATCGAAACTAATACAGACAATCATTTAATGAGTTACATATATTTTTTCAGGCACAAAGACTACTGCACATGATTTGCTATCCAGATACATCACCTGATGCTTTCCTGGACCAGAAAACTCACATTACGAATATCCTAGAGAACCTTGAACAGTGGAGTCTGCGTATGTCTTGGCTAGATCTTCAGCTTATGTACAAACAATTCGGACCGAACTCGACCGATTTATCCCAATGGCTGGATACCGTAGCTAAGGCAGCTATCGATGTATTCCAGCTTAATAACGTATCAGGTAAAACTGAGAAGAGGTCAGACTCCATTTGGCTAGTGGCACCTCTGGTATCGAAGCTGCCTAGTGCTGTCCAAGGTAGAGTACTAAAAGTGGCCGGTCAGGTACTTGAATCGGGCAACTGGTCGAAAGCTGCAGGCAGGGAAAGAAGGTCCAAGTCACCGTCAATGTTTAATCATCAGCCATTCCTTTCGCTCGTATTGACCTGTTTAAAGGGACAAGATGACCAGAGGGAAGGTCTGTTAACTTCTTTACATTCTCAATTGTCGCAGTTCTGTACATCGAGCAAGGAAGAGAAGAACATCGGCAGCGACGATCTTCAAGACGCGCTGCAGTTGCGTTTCAGCCTCGTAGGCGGTGTTTTCGACACAATTCAACGAAATATTACCGTGACCAATGACTGGGCGATGTTGTTGGTACAGCTCGTCAGTTACGGGGTAATCGATCTGAATAACAACGCAGAACTGTTTACGACGGTGATAGACATGCTGGCCACCCTCATACATTCCACCCTGGTATCAGACTCACAGAGCGAAAAAGACGAAAACAAGAAGTACTATCAGAACCTTATGAAGAAGCTGAAAAAGGAATTAGGTGATCGGAACAACCAGAGCATACAGTTCGTGAGACAGCTGCTTCCACTACCGAAAGTGACAATGGAAGTCATAACGTGTGAGCAGGTCGGTTGTATCACGGACACCAAGGGCAATAAAATTGCCGGTTTTAACAGTATTGACAAAAAGCAGGTACGTAAAACTAATATACTTTCATACTCAATACTCTCATGAATCAGTCATTTAATACTTGTTACTCTAACAGGGCTTGCAAGTATACAACGCGCAACGAGTCTCAGCTTGGGAGCTACTCGAGGGCCACAAGAATCCGGCACCCCTATCGTGGGCCTGGTTCCGCGCGGTTCGTCTCGAGCGCAAGCCTCTTACTTACCAGAATGCCCATAAGTTGCTACGCTACCACACGCACAGTCAGATAAAGCCAGCCTCGTACTACCTGGAACCTCTACCGTTGCCTCCCGAAGATCTCGAGCCCGATAAAAAAGAGTTGGAGCCCGGTAAGGCAGACACACCGATGAGCATAGACTCACCGGGCAGAATGATGGGCATCGGTGGTGTTGGCAAGGGCAAAGCGCTCAAGACTAAGAGGCATCGGAGGAACAAGACTGCAACACCGACGAATCCTATGCAGCCTCAACAAATACCGGTTGGTTTTTTTAATTTTTATTTACGTTATAGTTATTTCATTTCATTTAATTATTCGAAATCACATTTATTTTTATTTTTATTTTTATTATATATTATTATAATTATTAAAAATTTATTTTATAAAATTTATATTATTGAAATCGTTTTTTTTTATAAAAGCATATTATATTTATCTCAATAATTTTATCACTTTAATCAGTAACTTCAGATGTACTTGATTTAATGCAATCTTATAAACTTAATTTATATATTAAAATTTCTACAATAATGCGTGTACCTATCTTAAAAAAGAGAGTAATACACTTCAACATCAAGTACAATGTTTTATAACCGCTTTACCCATTAAATTCAATTTAATTAATTAGCAACAGCAAGGTCCGACGCCGATGCAGCAGATGGCCTACGGCGCTCAGCAAGGCCAGATGCCTCAGCAACCAGGCATGTTCCCGAACCAGCCACCCCAGCCCCAACAACAACAACCTCAACAACCTCAACCTCAGCAGCAGCAACCCCAGCAGTGGTATCCTAATCAGCAGGCGCCTCACCCGGCTGCACCCCAGCAGTATGCCCCTTACGGTCAACAAATGGCACCCACGCAGGTGGGCGGTCCGCGCTACGACAGACCTGGCCTGGCACTCAATCAGTCCCAGTCGAAACAAGCCCTTACCAACATGCTCAGGCAGCGACTGCCACAATCGAACCAATTCATGGGAGCGCAGCAACAGCAGCAACCCCAGCAGCAGGTCCCACCGCCGAACGCGGCGCCACCCAATGTAGCTGGTCCGGCGGCTTTCCAGGGCATGCAGAGGAATCAGTTCATCAGGCAGCAGCTCAGGGCTGCGCATGGTCAACAGCACGGTGCGCCACCCGGCATGCAGCCTCAGCAGGGCCTGTTTCCGCCGCAACAGCAGCAGCAGCAACAGCAGCAACAAGGGATGTACGCTGGTCTGCAGCAAGGTGCTTATCGATTTTATTTATTATTTAGACTATACTTATCACAAAAAAGTAAAATTCAGATTAAATACGTCTTTAGTTTTCGTTGTATAAACAATATTTAATTTTGCTCTGTATTCAAATTCTGTTATACTGAAAATTATGTTTTTTTCTCAATACAGGCATGAATCAAAATTACGCTGGATATGGTGGGCAACAAATGATACCGCAGCAACAGCAACAACAGCAGCCTGGCTTGATGGCTCAGCAGCAGAATATGTTCTCGAATCAACAACAGATGATGGGCGCTCAAAATCAACAACAAATGCTGAATGCCCAGAGCCAACAGCAGATGATGGGCGCACAGCGAAGTCAGGAGTACATGCAGCAGCAGAGAATGCAGCCAGGTGCTGCGAGGCCGCCTTATATGCAGGTGAGCTATCTTCAATACATTATTAATTTTGAGTTATTTTTTACAATTCAAATGATTAAAATTGTTTACATAAAATATTTTCAATTTGTTTTCTTTTCCAGCAGGCACCAAATGTGACTATGAATACTATGGGTCCAATGGGTGGTGGAGTACAAAATCAGCCAGCACCCCCATATCGACAAGCTGGTGGTAAACCTGGCGCAGTCAATGTTGGTGGCGTTGGGCAAGCTAATGTTGGCCTTCAACCAAATCAACACATGCAATCGGTGAGTTGTTGCTTATTTATTAAAATAGTGCAGGTACTTATTTTTTAAAATAGTTTAGGTACTTAAATTTTAAACAAAAATTTAGATTTTATTCTTATAAAGCAAGTTTAGGATAGGTTTTCAAAAAGTGAGGTAATTTTTACATTTTTTGTAAATAAATAATTTTTTTATTAACATCTTAAATTATAAAGCTTATTTTCTACAGTACAAAATATAAAAAAAACATTATTCTTATAAATACGAAAAACTTATTTGAATAAACACGATTAAAAAAGTTTTCGATATTGTAATGATGATCATAAATACTTCGATACTCATACGTCGCTTAATTCTAATTTAACAAAATAATTTTCATGTTTTTAGCAAATGACATTGACTCAGCAGCGTATGAGACAGATAATGGCGATGCAACAACAGCAGCAGCAACAGCAGGCTCAACAACAACAGCAGCAGCAAGCTCAGCAACAGGCGGGCAACGCCGGTCAGCAAGCAACTCCACAGTTGGTTGCTCACCTTCAGCGAAATCTTAACCAGGCCCCGCAGCATCCTTATCAGCATCAACCGCCGCCTTACTAAGTGTACTTCGCTGATGAAAGCAAACAAAAATAGTGTGTGTGGCTGTGTGTTCAGCGCCTTCTTTTGTGAACGGACGCATAATTACTATTAAAAGGACATGTGTTTTAGAAAAAAAAAAAGATAAGCCGAGAATATTGTGAATGTAAATGTTGAAGTATTTTATCGAGACAAGATTTTCAATTTTTTGCGAAGTTGTGGATAATTAACACAAAAAGATAAATCATTGCTGATCTATTCGAGACGTAAGATTAAATTAAGAGAGAAAGAGAGAACTTTAGTTAGTTTTTAATTTACACAAACGAGTTTAAGTACTTGGTGTGGAACAGGGCTTCGACTGTAAATGTTTTATTCTTAAATAATTTTTACGCTGTACATTATATTTTTAAACTATGATTTTTCTCATACTTTTTCTCTTGTCTCGCGATTTATGGTGGTACAAAAACTGACGATCATTGTGTATCCGTGAACGATTACGCATGAGCTGTAATTTTATGGAAAAAAATGTCGTTGGATTTAGATTATACAATAAATATCCTACGACAAAATGTTATGATTTTTTTAAGATTTAATTAGCTAATTTAATTGGATAAAAATAAAAAATTAAATTAAAACAGGTAAAGCAAGAGATCTTTTAAGCTCATGATGTATTGGTTGTGCCAAAGTTTTCACATGCACAAAATTTTTTTCGCAACTTGTATGAGTATCGAGGAACAATCAACAATCAATATGATCGAATGAATCACTGTAAAAGTATTGTTTTTAAAACTATGAAATTAACTTCGCGCAATCATCGTATTTCATATGCCTGCATAATGCCGCAGCAAAGACTCATGAACTGTACATATTCACTTCCTCCTTCGAGCAATCTATAGCTGCATTCCTAAATTAATTTACAGTAAATTGATGATTTTATAATAATTAGATCACATGAACTTTAATTTGAATACAATTATTTATCTTACCCCAAGTTTTTCCCCAATAAAGGCTTTTTGCTTATCATTAAGCGTGTTTGAATAAATAACAATATCGTTCAACTGATCTACGACCTAGAGAAAAAAAGAGAATTAGTACTTTCCTTTTCTTAAGCTTTTAAGACTAAATGCACCTTGTACCTGACTTGTTGAATAAGCTTCTAGCATGAATTTATCGACATAGGCTTCAACTTCATTATAATTTTTTGTTTCACATACTTTTAATAAATCATCCAGCCATTTAGTTGGAATAACCTTTATAAAAATAAATAAGAATTATTCTTTGACTTCAATTATAAAGAAATAAAATTATAAAAATTTCTGTTTTATTAATATTAAAACTATTATGTATTACTTACACCAGTAACTTCTAAAACATCTTCAATGGTTACTTCAATTCCTTTTCCCTTGAGCCTTGTAACTGATTGTAAACAAGTTATAGCTCTTCGCAAATCTCCTCCTGATGCATCAACAACAGTTTTAAGTACACCTTTTTCGGCTTTTAAATCTTCTTGGCCACATATGTATTCTAACCTTTCAATAATTTTCTCCTCTCCAAGAGGTTTAAACCTGAATTTTGTACATCGAGACGTTAAAGGCTCTATTATTCTAGAAACATAGTTACAAATAAGACAAAATCTTGTTGTGTTAGATTCTTTTTCCATTGTTCTCCTTAGAGCTGATTGAGCTGCACTTGTCATACTGTCTGCTTCATCAAGAATAACTATTTTGAAAGGTGGACAAGGTTTACCACTAAAATAAATTTATACTTGGTCAATAACTAAATAAAGTATAAGTTTCTTAATTTTAATTTTTTTTTTATTATTATTGCCTCAGTTTAATTTTTTATCATGTGATTCACTAGAATTATATCAGATTTCTCAAAATAGCTATGCAATTATGAAAAAAAATTACTTTGTAGTTTCTAAAACAACATTGTATGAAAATTAAAAAGAATTAAAATATAAACTAAAATTTTCAAAACTAATTTATATAATAAACTAATTAACTTTTCTAAATGAAAATTTTGGATATTTAACATACAAAGTAATTTTTTAATGTTTGCTCTTTCAAATTAACAAAAATCATCATTCTTAAAATGTTTTGAATTTAGAAAAAGAGCACTTTTATGTCTGATAGTTAATAAGAACTTCAAAAATTTCTCAAAAGCTCCTGATACTCCCACCAGTTGCATGCTACTTCTCAAAATTTTTGATACATTCCCTGTAAATCTCAGACCTTTTACTTGTACATCATTGGCAATTGTATTGAAAAAAAACAAACAAATATTATTATTAAAAAAAACAAAAATATTACTCTGATCTGGTACTGCCAGCTGTGAGTTGAGCAAAAGACTTGACTTTATCTCTGACAACTTGAATTCCTCTTTCATCAGATGCATTGAGTTCTAATATTCTTTCTTTGAACATGTTTCCAAAAAGTTGTCTAGCTGCAGCTAAAATTGTACTTGTTTTACCTGTACCCGGTGGTCCATATAATAGAAGATTTGGAAAGTCTTTGCCGGATAAGCATTGTCGCAATACTTCAACCACTTCTCCTTGTTCAACGACATCGTCAACTGTTTTAGGCCGACTGGGGGTTTGATAAAGCAAAGCTATTAATTAATCAAAATAATAAAAATAGCCAGTTAATTTTTTAAATAAAAATATGAGAAAGTCAAAACTCTATTTTTCTACATTTTCCTTCCGTTTGTTTAAGCTACATTTTTATAAATGATTTTGTACTTCTACGATCGATCATGTGAATGTACGATTATTTGCGAGTACGATTTATATGAAATTTTGTTTTAAATTTCTACAAACACTGTAAAAAGACAACTAACATCACGAATTTTTAAATCCTGAAGACGTTTTTCAACAGAAGCGTATACTCGATTACAACGTCGATACGCAATAGAACTTTGAATAAGAAAATATTGTATTGTTCGTTACTCGATTGAGATATAAACGAAATAAAATGAAATTTGCAAAGAATCAAAGTGAGGTTATTTCGCTTACTATTTTTCAACCCAAGGCGTAGCTCTCACTCGCGGTGTGCTCTCTTTCCCCTTTGACGTCGTCGGCTTCTTAGCCTCTCCGGGGCCCAATTTTCCAGTTTTCAAAAACGCATGCATCGTAAAAGTTGGCTTGGATCCGGAGTAACAAAAATAACGCCTCGCCGAAGTCTTCCCGCCAAACTGCCGGCAGCGGACAAGATAAAAGGCCGTTTAGTTTACGGACTAACCTTTGCTTATATTATTACATATAGTCTGGTGGTCAGATTTGTAAGCTTCGTTTCGGAGCATTGGTAATATATCTATATTTTATAAAAATATAGATATACTTCAATGCCTTTGCGCGCCACCATCGCCAAGAATTCAGCGTATTTGTGAATATTTTTGTCGTGCTAAGGTTGGCAACAGTCATGCGCCAAGGTTCGAATGCCAACCTGTAGGATGAAAATTCGAGGCATGAATATGACTGAAAACACTGTGCTACGCGGTTTTCTGGTTGTGAAAGTCTGATCCGGCTTTTCGTTGGCTTTGTCAAAGAAAGTCTCTGATGCAAATACCGCTTTTCTAGAATTTTCGTTGGACTTTTTCTTGATTCAATCATGGTGAGTATTGCAGTTTATTTGCGGTGATTTACGTGAAAGCTTAGCATTGACGGTTTTATAACCTATAACTTAGACTGATAGAATTGTTTTTCCCTGTCATTGTTGTATATTAACATTGTTTTTTGCAGTTATTCTATTCGTTTTTCAAGTCTTTGGTGGGTAAGGATGTGGTTGTCGAGCTGAAAAATGATCTCAGGTAATGTTTACATGCATAGATAATAATTTCTTCTTTTATTTGATTGTCAGATGTAAAAATAAGATATTTGTCTTGTTTACAATTACAATGCCTTACAATGACCCACAACAATTTTGTTTTCCTTCAGTATATGTGGGACATTACACTCGGTAGATCAGTATTTAAATATCAAACTCACAGATATAAGTGTGACAGATCCAGATAAATATCCTCACATGGTATGTATTCAATAAACATAGTTTGATAATATAAATTACAGTAGAAGCTGTAATTATATTTTTGTACTATTTTCAGCTATCTGTTAAAAATTGTTTCATAAGAGGGTCTGTAGTCAGGTATGTTCAGTTACCTGGTGATGAGGTTGACACACAACTTTTACAAGATGCAGCAAGGAAAGAAGCAGCAGCGCAAAGTCGATAGTACCCTCTAGTTTATTAGATTATATTTTATTTTTTCTATACAATTCTTAAATAAATAACTTACAACTGTCACTCAAGTGTTATGACCATTGCAATTGTTAACGGTAAGAGCTTTAAAAATCTCATTTCCTTCTTACCGTAATAATCCAAGCACAAAATTAAAACATAAAAGTCTATCTAAATTTTGCATAAACGCGGACTTAATCTCGCTTCGTCCAGCCGGCCAATAGACCAAATCTAATCCACCCCTCCCCTTAAAACAGCAGGCGGCAGCGCCAGCTCTATTTACCCAAGCTAAAACGATCCCGCCTAATCAGCCTACATGCACAAATCCATCCCACCTTCAGGCCTAATTAAAAAAACCAACGTTCGAACGAGCTCCTCAAACCATTAAACCGGCCTCCCGCCACTCCGCATCTACCCCCCTCCCCCGACGCATACCAAATCGTCGCACGTGCGCGCACACGCATACCTCTTCCGTCAGCTCGCGCGCCTCTAAAACTGCACACCTATACCCAACGCACACATCCACACTCTCATAACACGCACACAGCCAGATACGTATCTGGTGCGCCGGCGTGGCGACCGAGGCGCGTTTCAGGTGAAGACAGAGAGCTCGCTCCTATATACACACGAGTGGCGCCGTGTGGTACCGCGTCGGCGGCGACTCTATACCCTCCCCTCCCGTGTGGGTGTACGTATAGTAGCACAGTGGGGGGATGGCCGCGGAGAGATGCAGAATACCCGAGCCCGCGAATGCGAAGGGGGCTGTGCGGAGGGGGGGGGGGGGGGGGCGTGGGGGGAGTGGGGGGAGGAGGGGGGCGGGAGCGACGGGGGCTGTACTTTCATTGATCGCGCGCGCAGCGCCTCAGAACGGAGCCGTCCGCGCGCGCCGTATTATACCCGACTTATACTACTTAACCCCGCCGAGAGAGAAGGAAAGAGCGCTTTTTTTCTTATACTTTCGCAGCTCGATCTTTCCCTTTGATTTTTCCCATTCCGTCTCTTATGTATGCATAGGCGCATGGTTTCTTGTACGAAGGCGCATGCGCGATCGCTGGATCGATATAGGCGCGAGGGGGGGGGTGAATAATTCAGAAGTCGAGGAGAGAGAGAGCGGGGGATGAAATTTTTATGGCCGCGGATGATCGACTCGCTGATTTCTCGGGCGAGCGAGGCGGCTCCAAATTTAGAGCGCGCGCCAAAGGCTAAGATTGCCGTTTCCGGCCTGCGTGATTTTCCCCCGCAGCCGGACGGTGTGTAGAAGCGGGCTGCCAGATTGGGGATCGAGCGGGCTACTTTCAATTAGGACGTGCTGTAAGATCAGCGGAGGGTTGACTTTGTTTGGGATCTGTATGCTTATCGCGCGAGCGAGCTGGATTGATTTGACTTTTTTCTTTTGGTCACGTGATTTTAGTTTTCGTTGTAGTTTTCCTTTCGAGCTGTCTTATCGCGCGGCAAGCCGTCTCTGTCGCGAGCGCGTTTCGTGAAGGCTGGGTATATATCTGAATATCTTAAATGGATTTGTAAGCCGAGCGTTTAGCGTGATTACGGTATCGATTTGTAAATGACCCTAAAAGATTGATTTTTTTTTCTTTCCACGGGCTTATTAAAATTAGTGCCTTCCACGCGCGCCACGGGAGCGTATAGCGTCTTTCTAGCGTGCAGCTTTGGTCGAACTAGAGAGCGAGCTGTTGGAAAATTTTTGAAATTTTCGTACCGTAGATAATTTTTTACTGTCATTGTTGGGATTAATTGTGATTAATTGCGAAGCATGGCGGTATTAGTTAAAGATTGAAGGGGATTCTTGTGTGTTTATATCAACGAGTCGCCTTAAGTCGTTATGTATTATTAATATTCATCTTTATGTTTCTTTGAAACTTTAGCGTGAATTATTAACCTGCTGGCATCTTGAGCCGTGTAAAGAAACCTTCCGAACAATTTTTTAGTTCAACCTTTGGAATAAATTATAAACTTTCATTATTTATATTTATACACCGAGCAGCTTGTAATTTGCAGTGAAAATAAAAAGGAAAAACCCGCGAGAAAAATCAATTGCCGATCTTCCGAAAAACTTGATTTCCCCTTAATTAATCAGTACTTTAGCTACATAGTTAATACCAAACGATTAGCTCTGATCCACTTATACACCTAATCCTTCGTAGCCCAAAGGTAATTTTAAAACAACAGTTCCAAACAAATTATGCCAAAAGCCTTAATTTTACGGCAGTCGCCGGAGTAATTCACTTCATCCCTTAATCTTTACGGCCAAAGGGCGTACACAAAAAGTACTAAAAAAATGTGTTTTCCCCCTTCGAGCAAAAAAGTTCATCGTAACGTTCAAAAAAAAGTTTTTACGTCGCATAAATATAGCTCGGAACTCGTCCCAAGAATCGGAATAAACTATTTTCGCTGTACGTACTGTGACTACAGGCGAGTATGTTTGAGATTTATGAGAGTTCATTGGGCGTCTGACCGGACCCGGTACCTTTTCTACTGCCCGAATACAGATGCGAGCGTACAGGTATAATTTATACATTAGGCGTCCATCTACATCTGTTGAAATTCGGCTTCTGGCTTACATACTAATTAAGTTGGATGAGATAGAGGGGAGGTCGGGGTTGGATCAAACGAGTTTGTAATTAAAACGCGCGTACGTGAAATCAGGGGCGAAAGGGGGAATTTGTTTTTTAAGGTTTATGAAAGGAGATGGCTTTGTTAATTAAACTTGCGATTGCTGAGGGAAGCTGACGAGATAATTGGTTAAAGGGGTGGAAAAAGATTTACTAATTTTGATAAAGTTTTTATAAGTTTTTAGAGCATTGTAGTTTGACGATATGTAAAGGCTTGAACTCGAATTATAAGTATCTTTTGCGACTTTAATTTGTTTTTAAAGTTATTATATTGCTGTTAATACACACGTAACGAAATGAAATATTCTAAAGTTTTTACATTGTTCAAATTTCTTTGAGCTTTAAGTAACAAAGTAATGAAATTCATTTATGAAATTATAAAGAAAAAAAAACTTTAGCATAGGAAAAAATCAGTTTATTCTCATATTTTTTATTAAATTTCATCCTGGTAAAATGCAATTATTTATGATGCAATTTTTATCAACTTTAGATCTGAAACGATTTATTTGCAACTGCGTATATTCGTAAATAACTATTTATTCGATTAATTTCTTCGAATCCCCTCTCTTTTATTAGCCATACATACATCGCCATCTAAATTCCTGCCACCCCAAGAAGGAAGTAGTATCAGGATATTAAGATTTAACCGTACATTTACTTTTACCACGTAATAAAACTGCAATATCCCTAATGACTCGAATCTTTTCCTCTCGTTTTTAATAATAAAAATAACCAAACAATTGCACCAAATTACCAATCTAATCGCAGCGTCATTCCTAACATTCCCAAGCCTAAAAAAGTCATATCAGTCAGCGGCACACACACGCACCCGTGGCCATAACTATTTATCAGTCAGCATTGAGACAATACCCAAAAAACCGCCTCTACCCTTACAATTTCCATATTCCGGCCTACTCTCCCGCGTTTACACTCACGCCACAGCTAGGAAGCATAAACTACAAACCGGAAAAATCCTCATACCCCAAAGCAAGCAAAACCACCCTTATCATCTACACCCCCGAAAAATCCTCCTCGTGTCGCCCAACAAAGAGAACTAAATCGCGCCTCTGCCATCTCCAAAACCGTCGCCGTCCCTCTACCTTCACCAAGCCTAAAACCATCAACAAAAAAAAAAAAAATCATAAATCATCCTTCGCGTTCATTAGTCCCATCATCAACCTCCCCTAATAAAGGGCGCATCAATACCCGATCGTCCTCCCGTCTGATCCAGCCTCGCGGTATGCGCCAGAGAGCGAGCAAGAGAGAGACGCAGCATACACATCAGCGCAGTAGCGCTGGCCCGCTGTCCTACTTTTTCGCTTCCCGTTTGGCAGAGCGCCGGCCTGTGTGTCCTGTCCCTTACATGCATCCCTCTAAAGCTCAAAGCTATGGGGCTGGACAGACGCACGTATACACGCGGTGGAATATATCCACGTACAGCTCGCTTGGCTAATACGCCTGGATTTTCGAAACTCGCCGCTTGTATGTAGCGAGAGAGAGAGAGAGAGGTAGGAAAGGGCGTTTGACTTGTCGGAAGAGAGAGAGAGAGAAAGGCCGCCGCGTTGCTGGCGCTTGCGCGCTCGGCTAGCCCAGAGCGCGCTCTTCTATACGTATATACGTAAGCGTGCGTGTGTGGGAGTCCACCTCCCCTCGCGCGGT
Source organism: Eupelmus azureus (assembly GCA_030522685.1). NCBI lineage: Eukaryota > Metazoa > Arthropoda > Insecta > Hymenoptera > Eupelmidae > Eupelmus > Eupelmus azureus. The sequence continues at coordinate 22,783 of JAPYZA010000671.1, read as the reverse complement.
TCTCTCCGCATCCGGCCTCTCTCTCTTATTTGCACTCGCCAGGCGCTGGCCGCCCTAGCCAGAGCGAGAGAGCTACTGCGCCGCCAGACGCGCATACAGACACATGCGCGTGAAATCATAGAGGAGGGCCGACCTAGAGTCACGAACGTCAAGAGTGCGAGTCGGACTGGAGAGGGGGTTGAGGCAGAGGAGCGAGCGAGAGGGAATTAGCCAGCCCCTTCTCCTTGTGGCCAGCGCGTCGCCGCACGAGGGGAGAGAGAAAGAGAGCAGCAGCTCTCACCCCCATAGACGAGGCGTGCGCGCGCGCAGCTCCGCTACGGACGTAGAGCGCGCCGCAACGTAGCGTACACACACAGACTCTCGGAGAGAGGGTGGGAGTGTGTGTGAGTGCGTAGGGTGAAGAAGAAGGGTGTTGTGCGCGCGCGCGCGAGGAGAGCTAGAGAGAGAGAGAGAGAGCAGAGCAGCAGTAGTGTGTCAGTGGGGCTCTACCATCTCGGCAGTTTCTCCTATGCCCCCACCCCCGCCAGGCAGAGCGACAGAGCAGCAGCAGCAGCAGTGAGCGCGTTAGAAGATGCTGGCAGTGGTCACGGACGGGACTGGCCAGACAGCGCCGCCCGACGAGTAGTGCCCCCGCCGCCGCCGTCGCCGAGTTCCCTCGAGTGCCGAAAGAGAGAGAATTTTTATTAAGAAAGATTTAATAAATAATTAATAGAAAAACAAGAAGAAAGCCAAGAAAAGTGTGCTCTGGTGCGCGTGACGATGGGACTGCTGGCTCCGCAGTGAGGGAGCGAGAGACAGAGCGAGGGGATATATACACCGCGCGCGCGAGAAAGAGATATAGAGAGGAGGAGAGAGAGAGAGAGACACATGCGCGGAGCGCGCGCGCGGATCACAGGAAAAATGCTGTCGCAGAGCGCGTTCTACGCCCTGTTCATCCACTACACGTTCGTCTAGGGGGAGCCCTGCCTCCCTGGGCTCCACGACAGTCTGCCAGCCGAAAGCTCCCGCAAGCCAGAGGAAAAAAAGAGAGTGAGAATGACGAGGCAGCGCAAGCAGCCGTCGGGCGCGCGGCGACGATAGGAGGGCCTTCTCGCACCTTCGGCTCCGATCATCCGCGCTTGAGAGGGATCCTTGCGCGCTCCTCGTCGTCCCCCTGTGCGAGCGGTGCATAAGCGTCGGTCAGAGGCGCGCTCTTCGCTGCGTTTCCGGATGAAACGACGCAAGTGACGCCCGCCGAGAGAGAGGGTAGAGAGAGAGTGAGCGGAGATTCGATCGGTCGCCGATATGTCGCCGTCGAGGAGACGCTGCTGGAGCTAGACGTACACGCAGGGAGAGAGAGAGAGAGTGAGGGAGGATCGATCGGTGGGAGAAGTTTGAGCAGCAGGAGGGAAAGGTGCAACAGCGCTTGATTTTCCTCGGTCTTACGGTGTTGTGCGCGCTTCGCGGAAAGAAAGAGAAGAGAGGAGAGGAGGGGGATCATCGGGCGGGCAGGATGCATCACGCGACGCCTGGCGCTGCAGCAGCAATAGTCGGCACATAAGAGCTCTCTCTCTCTCGTGCTTACTCACACACACACGTATATATATACACACACACACACACAGGAGAGGGAGCGAGCAACGACCAGTGCAAGAGAGTACTGCAACGCGTATACACACAAGCGCATATCCTGCCAGTCTATATCTTTCTCCGCGAGTGTGTCTGTGTGTCTTCGTGTTTCTGTCTCCCGGATACATACGTGTGCCAGTCTCCTACATGTGAGCGCGCGCGAGCAGAGAGAGAGAGAGAGCGAGTGGTTGCGAAAAAGCACCCCACCTCGGCAGCACGCGCACAGTCGCTCGGCTCCGTCTGTGTCTACTTCCGCTCGGCGCGCAGCTCTCGCCAGTATCCGTGTGTGTCTCTCTCTGTGTGTGCCTGTCCGCGCGAGTCCGTGTGTATCTCTCTGTGTGCGCGCGTGTGTGTGTGTCCCTCTCTGTGTGTCGGTCTGCTAGCTGGCCGCGGATACAGAGGGCCGGAATAGAAGAAAGAGAGGCAAAACAAGCCGAGAGCCAAGGAGAAAAAGAGGAGGGAAGGACCGTGTCTTCTTCCTCTCAAAGTGGCCGCACGTCGCACATTAACCCTTTCGTTTTCCCCCTCGTCGTTTGATATATATACACACACACAGAGAGCCCAGCGCCCGCGCGCGCATCCTACATACACAGTGCCTGGTTAGCCATCTCCAGCAGCAGCGGAGTATACACATGCAGGTAGACACGAGATCTAGGTGAGAGAAAAGAGAAAGAAGAGAGCCGCCGTCGTCTGAAGAAGAAGAGTGCGCGTCCGTCTAGCTCGTCCGTTCCGTTTCGTCCTCGAGCAAGCGGCAGCGCGATCATCTATATATATATATATATATGTATATTGTGTGCGTGTGAGAGTGACGTCTGAAGAAATACACACGGGGTGAGCCCTCGCCGCCCACGCGTCGTCGTCGCATGTGGAGAGAAATCAGCCCTCAAGGTCCTTGGTCCTTGCGCCGCCGCCGCCTCGCACACATACACACACACACACAGAGCCGAGAAGATCACAAGGGTCTGCCGACTACGTGCACGCACACAGACACGTAAGTTCTGACTTTGTATTAATATGTATGTGTATTACGTATATGTGGGTGTGCTTATTTTTACCGGCGGGTTATTTTCAAGTGGCGCGAGCAGGACTCGCGCAGGCGTGTGTGTAATTTGCGTGAGTCGCGAATTGAGAGCGAAGGCTTTTCAGCGGCCTGTAATATAGCGAGCGCTTCTTTTATTCAGGGGATGTATCGTTCTAATGATGCGCGGGGTGTGCGGTTATTTTAAGGCGCAGTCGATTAATTTAGTTTTTTTACTGGCGGGGGAATTTATTTAGTTTGGCTGTGTTTAAGCGGGAAGTTTTTAATCTTGGTAATTAGGCGTCGACCCCGATTGATTAGGCACACGTCAATATTAATCAGTAAGCTCCGAAAAGGTGAGATACGACCGTAGACTCAATTTCTCAAAAAGTATCGTACACTTTTAATTATACTGGAATTCGTAGTTTCCCAGTTCCGGGCGATGTACACGTCAACGAAACGCATAGTGGACGTCTGCCTTCGTAATACATTTCAACGCTGTGCTCTGTATACCCGTACACCTCAATTACCAACCCTGCGACTCTTTACTACATCACCCTTCTCATAATTCGTGTCTCGACTTTTTTTTTCATTTTCATCCGAAACGCGCCAGGTTGAAGTGTGTTGCCATGTACGAGGCGCGCCTGCCTCAGCGAAGTTTGGATTTGCGCGGGGGAAAGTCGTTTTCGGGGCGCCGAGAAAATAAAGAAAAGAGAGAGAAAGGAATTTTTTCGGCGGATTTATTAGGGCCCTTCCTAGCTGACGTCCGCCCGCTCGTTTCTTTAAAGGGAGAAAGGCAGTAGCTGCTTTTTTCTTGCGGCTGCGAGGGCGTTCTGGCCGTTCTAGTGAAATGTATTAGACAGCGAGGACGGGATGAGAATTTTTGTATTAAATATATTTACGAGGGAGGGGGTTTGATTTTTGGGGTTTACTTAAGTTGGGTTAGTGAGAGAATATAATGTTTTTATTGGATTTTGGAAATTGGCGGTGCGAATTATTTCGTTACAAAAATAAAGGTGTGCTTAGATTAATGGGGTGCTTCGCTAGTTAAAACCATATTATAATTGAGGAAAATGTTATTGAACATTTAATAAGTTATTGTAATTTTCGTTTTTCGTAAATTTAATTTCTCATGAGAGAATTTGAAATTAGAAAGTGTTATTTCTTAAGTAAATATGAAGCTAATTGTAGGTACTGAACAAAACAATCAAACATGGACGAACTACGGTGAAAAACCAGGTCAAGTATTTATGATCAGAAAATAGTTGTATTGATCTATCACAGTCAAGGATAGAATTTTCGAAAAGACAAAGTAGTTTCTTTCTTTTTTTATTTTTTAAAAACAATTCTCATAACGTTTTTCAAAATTGAATGATTTTAATTCAAAGATAATGATATATCAATATGTTTAAATAAATTAAAAAAAAAGTATAAATGTTTGCTCAAAGTATTCATTCTGATATATATTTTAGGTCAAATATATTATTTATAAATAATTTACACTAAATTATTATGTCTAGAAATAATCGCAATCCATGCAAATCACTTCGCGCTTTAGTTGACGTAGGAATAAATAACGTAATCTAAAATAATATAAACATCAAAGCTCATTCATATTTTATAATTACTGTACAGAATAGGGATTTAGGTATGTTAGTTTAAATAAATTATTTCGTAACACTTACTGAATGCTTTACCTACGTAGAAAAGTGTATTCTGTTCATAATGCTGTTAAAAATACATAAATTATTTGCATTGTATAAATAATTTTTTGCTTGTTCATGAAACATATTTTTATTCTTATTTAAATTATTGTTTGCATACTACAAAATTAATTATTTTTCACTTCAAGATGAAAATGATATCGTTGTAAAATAAATTATCATTTATTCAAATTAAGAATATTTGAAAACGATACGTTTCTATGCGTACTCAAATTTCACTAATTTGGTTAAATATAATACTCAATTACACTGTAATTACAAATGATTAGTTCGCTTAAAATTTAATCTAATATTAATAGTTGTAGTTAACAAATGTATTTCACTTAAATCAATTATTCAGTTGCTCAATTTTAACATTACAATGACATTAAATGGAAATAAAAATTTTAAAGAGTAATTTTAGCATTAGGCATTGAATTTAAAATCAATATTTTTTCAAACTACATATAACATTTTTATTTGAATTAAATCAAATTTATATAAAAATTTTATTTAGGTATTAATCTTTAAAAAATATTCCATGTATAGTCTAAAAAAGAAATAATCTTCGAATTTAGCTAGTGACATCGCTAGTAGTTACAGTCCGAGTTTGGATAGACACATAAAGTCGTGTTTAAGTTTTACGTTTTTTTTACTTTAAAAATAAAAATAAAAGCTATGGAAAATCAATTTTAGTTTCTAGTTCATATTTCTCTTGTAATTTAAATTTTTGACCTGTCTTGTGAAATTACAACTAAAAAAGTATTTAATCAGAATTTTAACTGCCTTTTCAAATTAGATTTTATATAACATAATCAATTTCATTTTATTCTATCTCATTATTTCAAGTAGAATATTCAATACGTCTTAATTGGACGACAAGTAATCTTTCACATTATCTTTGGTGTAATTTTTAATCTCGCTATTATTTATTGGTTTTAAATTTGTTATAAAAAGTGCATATCAATTTTAATAAAGAATATCTGTGACTTAGGGTTTAATAAGAGCCTTAAACAATGTATATTAAATAGGTTACGTGCTCTTTTTGCATCCAAATACTCAATTAAAATATTACATTTCATAAATATTATTTAAAAAATTTTCAATCTATAATTTTTATTTCAGGCATAGTAAATTCAAAAATTAAAAAATTTCGTATGTATGTACGTACATAAAATATACAATATTATAGATCATTTACTAAGTATATATTGTAAAATAAAAGAAGTTTATTTAGTTATCAAGTTTCTCAAAAATTGTTTAATGATCAATATTAACTAACCGGCAATTTACGAATCAAAGCATTCCTCAGCATTAGAGAAAAATCCATTTCCGTTTAACATTGATTTTCCCGTAACTCCTTATTGATTTCCACAGTAGCCTTCTTATCTCATTATACCACTCGTTTCCAAACCTTCCAAAAACCATAACCTAATACCCAAAAATGCAACTCCACCGCCCAAAACCCAAAGACGCAAAAACAGTCAACACTGATCCAAATCCACGCGCAATCCTCCTCTAAGCTTAAACAAAACAGCCTAGAAACTACTCGGAAACATCGTTTCATCCCACCCACCAACATCCAACATCCCCGCAAACAGTAATAAGCATCGAGCCTCCCCCCACTCACGGATTTCGCATTGCGAAAGCCTCTGGCAAATTTTTGCGCGCGGGGCCGCGCTTCATTTCCTGCTCGCGCAATTAATGGCCGTTACGCTGGACTACCAGCTGATATTATCGGCACCGGCGGCGGCCCTGAAGTGACGTCCGTCGGAGAGTTATAAATACGTTAGGCTGCGTTATAGGCGCCCACAGAGGCAACACGTCGATGCGAGCAACACGCGCGCTCTCGGCGCTTTTGCCTTTAAAGGGTTATGTAAAGTAGTCGGCTGGTTTTGTTTCGCGGGCTGAGAGGGAAGGCTGGGATCCGATTGCGAATGCGCATTTATATGGGGGTTTAGCGTTTGAGTGGGGAGGGTGAGTACGCGAATGGTTTAGCCGGGGGGGGTATATGGATGTGAGGCTATTTTTTTTTCTTGAGATGAAGAAAGATTTAGGTGGTTGGTTTTGGGTATGAGGAAGAGAAATTGGATGTGTTCTTGAGTGGTGGTGAAAATTTATTTAATTAGTATGGTATTTGTAGTAGCAAGATGTTTCTTGGTAGTAGATAAGTTTATTATTTTTTTTTTCAACTTTTTTTATTTTAATTATAAAGTTATTTTTTTATTTTTTCTATATTAAAAAAATGTACTTTGTGAACATTATATAAGATAAAAAAACTTTTAGTTACAATCGGTTTTCATATTCTAATTTTATTAATTTTAACTCTCTTAACAAATCATTTTTTTAAATAATCAAACTACATCTGCAATAAGTAATTGTGATAGCATTGACTATAATAAGTTCGAGTATTTCTAATAGTTATACCTCAGCTAAAAAAGGAAGTCTATTCTTGGCACTTAGGAAAAAAAAAACAAGATCCTTTTATATATTAGCATCTTCATACAACTTAGAATATCACATGACAAGCGCTTGGTAAATATTTGATTACAATGACTATTTATATACAAGACAAGGTGCATTTTTCTTTTGAAAAAATGTCGTCAACAAGGGGTACGTTTGAAAAAATCTTATGTATCCGAATTCAACTCGTCTTACCATTCCTGGAATTTTCTACTTATTCCTATGAACATAACCAAAAGTCTTAAAAAAATACACTCGAACGCATTTCGATCTATTTATTTTAACAATAACAGACAAAATAATGATGAATGAAAATAACGCTCTATTAAATAACCGAAAACCCTTTTACTTCCCTATAAAAATCGAGCACAAACAAAATTTTAATCCGAACCCAAAAAAACAACCGCGTCAACATTTTTCCTCCTCTCCCATATTCCCAACAGCGCTGTCCCCCCGTTTTTCATCCGAGAACGCTGCCACGGCAAATTCCGGCTAATCGAGTAAAAAATATAATATATCTCGGCGCAAAGTAAGTGGCTGTAAAACGTTGCTGCGCCAGCCAATAAATTTCGCCGGCTGCGCCCGGCGCGCGTGTTAATTATTTTACGCGCTCGTCGAAATCAGCCCGCTTACATATTCTCTAACGAACAAATACGTAGATTCACTTTGCGCTCTGAGCAAATTAGGACACGTATTGTCACGCGTTGAGAGAAATCGATTTGAAATACTAGTGCCAGTGTTTGTAGATGTTTGCCGGCGCTCCTTAGTTTCTTCAAATTAAGAAGATTGTTGCAGTCGCTGGTTGATGAATGAAAAGGGCGCGTGGGAGAGTTGAATGGTTACGTAGTTGTGGCTTTTATCGGTTACGTTTTTGGTATAATGTAAGTTTCGGTTAATGTTTAATGTGAATTTAAAGTGTGTAGCTTCATTTTATTTAAAGTTGATGTTTGATTTAATAATTATTGTATTTTATACTTAAATATAGAACTAAAACTATATATATCACTTTTCTATTTACAATGAGAGAAGTGTTGAAAATGATGAGAATGAAAAAGGTAGACGTTAATATGTTTGGACCCAAATATAAGTTAATGAAATAATCGCAGAGAAAATGGAATGTGATAAGAGCTTTCGATTGACATAATTTTCAACCTCATTGCTAATGCAAGGGCGTGCTGAGATTTCGGAGCTTGAAATGCACGAGGCCCGGTTGACCTCGGGCATGATCTACTTTTAGGACGTTTTCTGTTTTTTCATCGTTAGTGTCTTTTTTTTCAAGAGAATACATATATACTAGACGTTTTGATTTTTAGAATAAAGAATATTTGCGAATTAAATTATTTATGGAATTGGGTGATTGTGAAATGAAAAATGATATCCAAATGCTTGTTTTTGCACTTGAAATAATGATAAACGTATAAGTGAAAACGTCCTTGTACATCTGCAAAGATTAATGTATCAATAAGTGATGTGACCCATATTGACGTTTTGCAATACATATTTTGTTTACTCTAAGTACAAACTGGATCCTTTGGCGACCGTATTACTAAAAAATAGTAAATAATGTAAAAGATGAAACGAATGATTTACGTTAAACTTACAACAAATGGGACAAAATATTTTTTTAAATGAAAAAACTATGCTTTAGTTTGTTACAAATTTACCTTTACAATATTCTATAAATTGATTTTGTTACATAGTTTTACCTTGAAGCCAGGTAAAACGCTCATGTAACTGATTTACATAATGCTATTTCTACGCGCATTAAAATTTTTAAAAGTTTTTAAAAATTAATTAGATTTTAAAGCCTTGAAAAAAGTCAGGTTTACTTAAAATATTTTTTGTTGTTGAAACTCAAATTGCGGTCCTTGAACTTTATAGAAATGAATTCGAAGTAACAAAGTAAGTAAGGAATTTGTTAAATTATTACTTTAAGTAAATAATAATAATACGTAAATTTAAGACGTTTAACATGCTTTTTTATCATCTTCATAATTATATGCTAATATGTTAAAAATACTTTGAGTCAGAGCCAACCATGATGAGCAACTTTTGATTACAATTCTAGAACGAGAATTAAAGTCTAAATATTATAAAGCTTCATAGGTACAATATTTTTTAAATATTTCTGTTTTAACATCTAAAAGATCTTACAATTTCTACTATAAATAAAACAATCTTTACTTAATTTAAAAATTTTAGGTTCATATAAGTCTTAACAAAAACGTAGCTTTAACGTTAAAAAATAAATAAAGAGAGAGAGAGAGAAAGTGAGAGAGAGATTATAACAAGAAAAGCAGGCCAAAAGTATAATAGTTAAAAAGAGAGAGAAAGTATTTTGATGACGTTTTTGCCAAATGGAAAATGCTTCAGTACTCGTCGCGTTTTAGTGTTTAGATTTCTCTTATTATATTAGATCATTATAAGAGGATTATTAGAAAATTATAATTATTAAAGGTTATCGATATATACGATTGAGTTGCAGTATTGATATTATTTTAATAAAATCTAGTTTATCAAGACATTTTGATTGCTTTTAGATTAAGCTGTTTAAGAGTTAAATAGTAATTTGCTTGATTTCGTATTCACAAGAATGGATAAAAGTTAAGAAAACAAACTATATCATTTGATTCTGAAATGAAATTGTGTTTAATTGAACAAAACGTACCAAATGTATTAAACTATATAGTGACTTCTTTTGTATTCGGAAAACCGTAAACCTAAAGGCAGAAAAGATTGTAAAATTCTTAAGTAGTGCTTCTAAAGTATTATCGTTAATAGGAGATAGAAACAAAAAGACAATTGCGGAGGTAATAAGAAAAACGTAAGTAATTTTACTTTTGATCTTAACTTCGAAACGAAAGAATTTCAATGCGCCATAATAAAATATCTCATTTCGCTTTGAGAAAATCTCTAGTAGCATGAAAGAAAAAACGAACTAAGGTGTTCGTATTTTTTAATTTAACGAAAAATTATTTTCATGAAACGGATATAATTAAAAACTCTTAAGTAGCAGAGAGTCTGAATTAAAACTAGAACCTATACTTAATAATAACAAATTGCCTAAGACTAAGAGAAGAATATTTCAAACTGAAATTCAAAAATATCTAAAACATTTATTTATTATGTTTTTCAGTCTGTCGAAGTTTTAGAAGACTTTCTGATTTATATAGTATAAAATTTTCTGCAATTCCTTTCACTTAAAAAATTATAGCTTTTTCAAAATTTATTATGAACCATTTGATAGTAATGCCTTTTTCATTCAAAATATTTCTCATAAACTATTCGAATTTTCTAAAAATATAGCCATCTGAAAACTTAACATTCCCTACTTCCCAAATTCCCCAGACCCAAGTCTGTACCATTCAGACACGCAATCATCTCAACCTTTGGCAACGACCAGTTCATAAAAATGCTTCTCCCATATCATTTAAGCTCGCGAAATAGCCAAAATAATTAAGATACACGCAAACGGCGACCTCCGCACTTCTTCTCTCGCTTATCTTTATACTCCTCATTTCTGAGACTCCCTCACATACACGCGTATACAAAAATAAAAAGGATCCCGAGGATTCGGCATTTAATTTCTCCGCTGCCACCGTGTGTACGTTTCGGAATTAGGTCTGGAATACGAATGAGACTCATCTCTTTCTGGATGGAGTCTTGGCTTCGCGCGAGAAAACGAGCCGAGAGCGAAGGAATTGCCACTGCGCTACTTCGTCCAATACGCGCCGAGAGCGGCAGGCTATCGTTTATTTATTTAGCTTTATTTGCATCTTCCCTCTTTCTTGCTCTTTCGGGCTGGGTATATTGCGTTTCTTCTCCAGTTATGTGTAGTTGGCTTGGTCGGGGAGAAACGAGCGGAAATTTATCGTTTGCAGAGTTACTTGGCGTTTTGTTTGAAATTATTTTTGATAAATATTTTGGTGTGTCTGAAAGTAGAATTTGTTTGAAGGCGAAAATTTAAATATAAAATTTCTGTATAATCAAAGTTTTGTTATTACTAAAATTGAATGTTTGAGAGTATGGGATTTACAAGCAGTGGCCATTTGTCTTTCAATTTTTATTATTATTTATTGCAAAATTAAGGATAGTGAAAAGTGACCACTGTAAATTGACCCAGGAAATAAACATCATCTTCAAATTACCGTGGAAGCATTTTTGACTATATTTAACTAGTTTTACACTTTGCTCACGAGACTTTGACAGACTTTGATAACATTACCCAGTCAACTAAATAAAAATAGCGAAAAATATTAAAATTTATCGTCAACAATAGCAATTGTTATCATTCTCACGCGTGAAATTGAAGCCTGCTTACTAATATCGCGGTGTCCATTGTTTGCACACGTGTCGAAAATTTGATATACTATGACATTACAGCAGGACGATGGTATAACTTGAAATGCATTATCGACAGATTCGCTGATTATGGAATCGTGTAAATAACAACGTAACATTAATTTCACCGTTACATAAAATATATCGCAGCAATCAAAGGCTCTAATTTCAAGTCTTCCCAAAACTCCACTACTTTTACTAATACCCAAACCATAAAGAATCAAACAAAAACGTCATCCCATCATTCTCCCAAACCCTTCAAACCTAATACTCGTAACTCTGTTTACCCGCTTTCCGATAATCGCTCTTCGCGGCTCTCGATATTTACGACTAGATCATACACGACGCGTCACTCGAGCCCTATCAAAGTGGAAGCGTAATTTCGCGACGTCGAGGAATCCCCTAATCGTCTTTGCTTCTCGTTAAACGGATTCGTCGCTCGCGTCGCTGATTGCGCAGAGCGCAATAATTAGGCAGTCGAAAAAAAATCGATGAACGCGACGGCTGGATTGATTAATGGCGCTGGTTAAGACGGTTTAGTTCACGGCAGATTCATGGCGCTTTTGATTACGATTACGCGAGCGAAAATGTTGTTTTCTCGAATTGGGACTGGGAAATTTTGGTAATTTTTGGACGGACTTTGGGTAGATGTGTACGTTTGACTTTGCTCGTTGAAAATGCTAGCAGCTGATATTTAGAAGTTTCGTTGCAGCAGCGCAAAATGAAAATAGTTCAGCGGAAGAACTTTTCACAAACTACTTTTTCACAAACAAGCCGCTTCGCGGCGCTTCTATTTTTAATGAGGCTTCGGAGAAGTTAGAGTTGCATGAACTATTGACACACATTAACAGTTCGAATTGCCGCGATCGAAAGAAACGCATTCAAATTCAAAAATCAATAATTCAAGCGCTCGTCAAAACTCAAACTCGGCCGAAATTCAATCGAACTTGCCGAACTAATTAACAATTAATGGACAGCAGCCAAGTAAAGAAGTGGAGGCGCGGGAGCGAAAGTGAGGGTGGCGGTAAACGTGACACACTGGCTGCTTTCTCCTTAGAAGTTTTTAGGCGCATCTTTCAGGCATCAGAAAGTTGTATCTACTGATGATTTACTTATTTTTTTTGTGTGGTGGAGAAGTTCTTTGTTATTGCCTTTTTGTATAGTTATCAAAAAAGTTATATAGTATATAATAATAATGTATGATAAAGAATTATATTAAGATTATAAAAGGTGCGCTCACGTAAAATAGTTGAATATATGAGTAGTTTGGGTAATTTATAAGAAAAGCATTACATATTTGATAGTTTGTTCATGACATAATTATATCATAAACGACGAGTACAGACTTATGACAGTGATAAAGTTTGAACAATACTTCAGCTTTTAGGAAAATAGCGTGTGACCCATGCACAGTGTATGTCCAAGTAGTCTTACAACGTCATATTCATCGAAAAGTAGATGTTGATAAAGTGACATGTTTGTCTATTTTCTATTAAATGATTCACGTATGTTGCTTTTGACGTTATCTTACGATTGATGTATCTGTTCTGTTAAATTGATGTTTTCGTTAAGAGTGCCTATTAAAAGTATATTTTTGTCTTATTTTTTGTTTACTCGTGGCAACGGACTAAATATACATTTTTGTATTTAAATTGTTATTACTTAGAATAGTGTGGCATACTTTATTTAAACTTTATTCGTGCATGAGTAAACACGGCAATTTTATTAAAAGATATGATGTGTTGTAAATAGTTTACGTATGTTTTATTGAAATCGATTGCCGACATTTCTAGGCCGCTATCCAATAATCAAAAACGTGAGAGTCGTGTTTAGAATATCGTGCACGCGTTGAGACTAACGCATCCTTTATGTACAATTTATTCATTCTGAGCCGTATTTATATTTAATATTTGTATAGCATTTTATTTTTTTGTGATACAACGTTATCTTAAAAATGTTATATATGTGTCAAAGTGAAATACTTTTTAAATTTTTTTCATTGGGAAATGCATCAGCTAAATTTGATACGTATGCAAGTTATTTACATTTTCGTTTCATTTTTGGTTTATCTTTTTACTTTAAAAAATTGATTTAAACCGAATAGAAAATTAATTAGTTAGGCTTGAGCATCCAAATTTTGTTTGGCCCTAAGGAGGATCTCATTAAAAGCTAACAGCCACAATTATACTAACAAGTAGGCAACCTAGTTAGATGCTGATTAGGGTCTATTTTATTTTTTATTCAAGAAAAATAATTAAACATATTGGGATGCAAGAATTATGCATTTTATTTCTAATTAGGGTAACGTTCAAACTGATTATCCAACAATTTTGTTGTTGTTGAATTTTCCAGAAAAATTCGGTTGACTAACTTATAACTTTACTACTTATAACGTATCAGTATAATAACAAATGTCAAGTTTTGATCTAGTAAAGTGTGAACAATTAAATCACAAACAGAATCCCTAGCAAGCCCAGTCAATACTCCATACAAAAACCACAAACTGCCATCGATACCAGTCAATCCGACACCATTTCCCTCGAAACAACTCGCCTCAAACGCAATAAAGACTCACTTACCTCCAACACCACCTGGCCGCACTAGTAAAGCCTCTACCTACACCACCTCGGCAATATCGAGAAAAAAAAAAGAAATAAAACAAACGCGTCTGAGGCACTCGGAAAGGAGAGCGCGTCGCGGCCAGCGTATATAAAGCCCTTTTCTCTTCATTTTTACGCGGCACAATTTTTTTTAGAGGCCGTACAGGCTAGTTCCTCGCGCGCGACACACCCACGCTCCGTATGGGAATTCACCTGCGCGAGCTCGCACGGGATAGCGTTGGCTGCTCGTCGACTTAGACCTCCTTTATTTATGGATCGGTATGACCTTCTTGAATGCTCGGCGCGTTTTTCTTTTCTTTATTCCCCCCTTTTGCAGAGCGAGAGGCGCTGGGAAAGTTGGATTAGGTAGAAACGAGCGGCTTTTATGGGCGCGCGAAGCGAGCTTTCGGGCCGAATGGGCTGGGAATTTTTTAATATAGATTAGGGGATGGGAGGCGGCTTCGATGGCACTAAAGGGAGCGGATAGTGGGTGCGTGGGGCTGGTTTTTAAATTTACCGGTGCGCTGCGGGATGGGAACGGAGATTGGGTTGACATTTCGGGATGACCAAGCGGCTTCCAGTGTTAAGTTATTGCTATTGTGCGCCGGGTGAGCGGGCTGAATTATGGTTTGGCTGGTTAATGATGGCGGGGAAGCATTTGCCTTGTTAATAGTGTATTATTAATGCAGCGGGCTTGGTAGAAAATTAAATAGGTTTTGACTAGGTTGTCTTATTATCGCAACACATGTGGCAGTTGGAGCCTAGCTAGGGCCTAGTTAGAACTTAACGAAATTCGAATGATTAAACCTAATTAATTCAATTTCTACTCTGGCGTAAACTTTATATATACTTAGGCACAAAAGTTGTTGAACTACTTTGACCTCGATTCACCCTATTATAATACCAAATACAAGCTTACGTGCTGATTTTTCAAATAAAATATTATTTTCCTTTAATTCGTCGATACCACAAACAGTTAAATAATATATCACTGAGAGCGCGACTATACCGCGACTCTAATCCGAGAATTCAGTTTCTAGTTTTTTTTTCTTTCCACAGCACTGAAGCATGCATACCATTAATCTGGAAAACGCTGCTCAAGAGCATTTTAATGTTTCAGAAAGAGGGAATCTCATTTATGGATAATGTTACAATACGACACTGAGCTTTTGTGCGTCTCGCACGGGCTGAATTTTTTCGCGCAGGATTTTGTCGCTTTCACGCGGCAAAGTCGGCCAGGCATAGTATACACCGCTTTCGTGTATGTTTTTCATATATAATGCGCCTGCTCTGCATTTAAAATGGGAAAAGGATTCTTTGGTGCCGGAGTCGTTCATTTTTTTTTCTCTCTCGTTTCAGACAACTGATTATAGTCGCGATAATTACTGAAATTTTTCTCTCGTGAGCGCAATGATGTATTTTTTATTTTATTTTTCTATTCGCCAAGGATAATGATTTTTTGAAGGTAGAAATTTAGCGTTGCGTGCTTTCGAGCACTGCAGGCATAACTAACTTGTCGACTGTGTGTAATTAACCGTATATCTTGAAAATGTTCAGAATTTTATTACAATGGAAATAAATCGATATCAGCATTATGTTTTTGTGTTCGCGTACTGCGCAAAAATAATCGCTCATAATTTTTTTAATTTTTCATCATTTTGTATCTACAATAGTTTATATCTAAAGAAAATAATCTAACAGAGTCATTAAAATTATTCTAATATTCAAGCCCCAGCCAATAACATTTTTTCAAGCTAAACAACATCCCCCAACAACTATCGCCCAGCGAAACCGTGAAAGCTTCGATTAAAAGCTCAAAGCTTTCGCAAACAAACAAACTCGCGCGACAGCAAACAATGCTTCATCACCCGCGCACCTCCACCCAAGCAAAAAAAAGAGCCTCACGCCGAAAGAAGAACGGGGGTTCACAAAAAGCAATTACGCAGAAAACAAGGCTAACTAAATTGTCATGGCAGGCTCTTCGTGCGCCTTTCCAATGCTCGCAAGCTCGCACTCGCAGAGCCTCTATAATTTCTCGCACTTTAACGTACACACACACTCCTCCGCTTCTTTTTCTCCTATTTTATTTCGTCGCGAACGCGCGAGCGTGCGCGTGAGAGCGTGTACGTATATATACGTGTATACGGAGTCGAACGAGTCGTTAAAAGAGGGCAGCTCCACCCGCGAGTGCGCGCGCACTAGCCCAAGCGCTAGAGTGAGAGAGAGAGAGAGAGGGATGTGGATGACCTTCTTGAATCTGGGTTAGTAGCCCATCTCTCTTTTCAAGCGGTTTATGGATTTAGATTGACAGCAAGGGGCGGCGAGACGAAAAATTTTCCCTTTCCGTCGCAGTCACATCGTCTTTTAGTTTTTCGACTCGATCGATTTTTCGGCCCTCTTGGAGATTTTGGGCTGGCTGAGGGGCCGAATCGATCGGTGAATGAACGCGGGGGTATTTTTAGAGCGCGTATTTAGCGAATTAGAGGGCTGGCTGTAGTAAGAGTGTATCGGTGAGTGCGGATTCTGCTGATGCGTGGAAAAGGTAGTGGCTTGAATGGGAGAGTTGTGGGTGCGGGAGTATGGAGCTGCGAATTTTTTTGTGAGGGGAAGCGTTTCGTGGTTTTTGTCGCGATGCCCGATGATTTATCAGCTTTTGGACGAGACGGGGAAGGGAGAGAAGAGGCAGTCATTGTTTTTATCTGAAATAATTAACGAGGAAAAGCTGTTGTGAAATTTGACATAATTTCAATTCGCTACTTTTTTTTAGACTGGCTTAACTTTTTTCCGTTTCCCGAGGAAACCAGCTTTCCCGATTGAAAGAGTTTTCCGGCTCTCTTTAAGCCAGACTTACATTTTCGGAAAAACAGAAAATGCAGTTACATCGAATTTTGTTCGCAAATGTAATTCGAGCGCCTTGGGGAGCTTTAGAGTTACAAGCACTTTTCACTATCATATTTTTGTATGCAGCAGATAAACGAAATAGGATAAAATGTTATAGAGCTATGTAAAAGTAGACGAGAATCCGCAGTATTCGTGTATCATGTGTTATGTTGCAATAGTAATAGTATTATTGATTAGAGCTAACCTTTCATTTTAAGTCCCCGTACTCAATGCTCAGCGCCAACGAGCCTCGTAGCATTGACTCGTAAAACAAAAAGTAACTATATGTAACGCGTTGATCTTATATCTAAAACTGTTAGGGGAAAAATCGATATCTGGCTTTACTATTCGAACGAAGTCTTTGAGAAGTAAATAATATATTAAGAAAATGAAATTCACGGTCTACATTTAAATATGATGACAGTATACAAACCTATTATTAATAACTAATTATAATTAGCTAGCATCGTATAACCAAAAAATTAACTAGTGAGGCACGAAATTATTTCTTAAATAATTAATAAATTTGTTTCCTCTGAAAAGGGAAGTATTTTTCTGAAACTTGTAAAACGTCGACTTTAGAAAAGCTGTACAAAGAATATTTTAATTTAAAGACAAAAAGTATTCAAATATCTTCCTGATTATTGCAAGACTGTGGTTTTAACCAATCGAAAAAAATTGCGCATCAAAGTTAGAAGCTGATCCTTTGTTTTAACAGGTTAAAGTTCTATTATTATCACCACTTGGAAAAGTGTTTGAAAATACAAGAGTTTTTTTTATAGATTTCACTCAATTTAACTGTTTCGTTGTTTGTTTAGAAAAGTTCATGAGTCATTAAAGCAAAGACATCACTGCAAAGCGAGCTTCTATTGTGCAATCTCAAAGTTTTATGATAAAGGAATCTCGCTTTTTAGCGTTGCGCATAAAAATAGAAAGGGATCTTCAAGGTCCTCGGAAAACGCGCGTCGTTATACTGCTTTTGGAAAAGAAAAATGCCCAGTGTATGGGAAAAAGTTTCAATTTGACGAAATTACGCCCGTACGCAATGTCGCGTGTAATTCGATTTTCCTTGTAAATAGAGAGCCGCGCGATTGAATCGATAACAAATCAAATATTCTGCGCCCTGCTTTCGAACGCCTCATAATTCGCGAGTACATAGCAAGTGGCGTGAAAATATGGATTCTCCAATTTAGTTCAACAATGATACGCATTGTGTAAATGTTAAATTTTGGTGTTTTCTAAAATATGATGCAATTGATTATGTGTTTATCGTAAAAAAGATCTTTCAATAGTTTGTTTTAATTTTTTACATTCTTTTTAGTAAACGACCGTAAGGTTGCAGGTGTGTATATGTATACTGCAATATCTCTAAACTTATATTTACGACATTTTTTTTAAAGAAAGCGATCAAAAATCAATCTTTGTAATTACTTAATGAGTTTGCATTTTGAAAGAATCTTCGATTTTCAGAAATTCCATATTTTTTGTGCATAATATAATTATGTTTATGTTTCTTTGATCAACGACCGAACTCCATACTTTTTATATCAATGTTAATAAAAAATATTAATATTATTGTTTTCAAAACATGGGATAGCTTCACAACTGTTGTTTTCGTTGCAACAGATAAAAAGAACAACTTTAAATATAGCTTTACTGCATTTTAATGTTTAATTATCATCACCAGTAAGTCATATAATAGCAATCATAAAATAACTCCTTTGTTCTAGGAAAAATAACGTGATAGAGAACTCATCTATTTTCACATGCAAAGTAAAAGTATGACCTATTTGTTACTTACAAAATAAAAGTAGTAATTGATACTGTCTTTAGTTGGACTACCATACTAATATTGACAATTATTTGTTTATCTTGTTTCGATTAATTCAAAACAAGAAATAAAACGCCATTTTACTAAAAAGCATTGGATTTATTCAGTTGTTTTTGGAAGCTGTAGAATTTTATATAGAAATTATTCCTGGAATTTTTTCAAAAACGTTATTGGAACTGGTCATAACAGATATCAAAATTATTTAAATTTTTAGCCCTTATAGTCAATGTATGTTTTATAAACTATTATTTTTGTTTAACATTTACAATAAAAATAAATGGATATTGTAAATATTGAAAATAAAATGATTATATACTTTTTGAACAATAATATTTTTTGTTTTTATCTTCTGTAAAATAATCTCGCATATTTTTAACGTAAGTCCAGATCAAATTTCCAACAATTTCAACTGACGGATTTAAATATTGAATTTTATTAAATAAAAAAGTATTTTTTCAAAAAATTATGTTATTTCAAATAAATTTTATTCAAGTAAATCACATTTAGGACATACATTTATTTTGGAATAATTATAATAAGTTTGAGGAAATTAATTGTCAATAAAGTGAATGAATTAATGAAATAAAACTTTGGCTCGCGATGGCTTGATTAACCCTAATTGATTAACAGGATCCCAAATTTCACGTATCTATAAATTTTCACAAAAGGGATGTAATGAGTAAAATTTGCAAGGCAAAAGTTAAAAATTAATTTCGTGACTATGAAAAAAAACTTTTTCAATCAAAAATTCCTTTTTAATACCACCCGGGATTGCACAAAACCCTCGCAACGAAACTATAACTTTACCATCCGTAATTTTTATCCCAGCGCTTAAATTTTCTAAAACCATTTCGTACTATTTGAAAATTTTCATCGCTTCTCCCACACTCGCTTTCGAACAAACGAATAACGACACTAATGAGAAAGGCACCGGGCGTACTAGAGAATACACATAGCCGGCCGACAAAAAAGAGCGAGACCCAAATCGATAATCCACAATCGCCTCCGACTCGCTACAATCCACTATTTATACAGAGTCTATACGTACACACATACACACAAGCACACATGGGCTGCCATCCTTTCACAGTCCTCCTCTTTTTTGTGCGCGCGCCTTCCCTTTTGAGTTTTAACGATCGAGCGACGATTGAACTGGTCGCGATGAAAGCTGCTCTTGCGATTACGGAAATCGATGGCGACGCTGCGTGCGACGTTGATTAATCGACGCTTGCTGAGAGAATACATTCGTGTGTGTATGCGTGTGTGTAGGGATGTGTATGTGTGTGTCACTGATCCATCGGAAGCTCGGTTTTTTCTTTTTCCGCGATTCTATAATTGAAAGGCCGTCGATTATTGAATTTGCAATTGCTTAATGCCGGTATTTTCAAAGAGTTAATCTTTTCAAGTTATTAAGATTTGATAAGATTTTACTAAAAAAAGTGAGGTAATGGAAAATTGGTAGTAAAAACATGGTTTTGTTTCGTTAGATTCATTTATTTGTATATGTTGGGAATTTGAATTTATTATGCGTTACTTTTGGTGAATTTAATATAATACACATTTACATATTTGGTGCAAATATTTACCATTATTTGGGACTTACATGACTCTCTCATTACTTTAGTGGCGTCAATCTTCCATGAATATGCATACCACTACCTGCCAGTAGTAGCAATTTGCATTGTACAAGTTACTCTTACTTTTTTAATAGAAATTATGATGAATTAAATAAAAAATATGATAAAAGTAGTGTGGTATGTTTGCTTTATATAAGAGACTAAGTTATTGATTTATATTAGTTTTTAAAAAATATATCATGAAAACAAATGTTGATGTACACTTTTAGCTTTGTAAAAACTCCTGTAATACGATGTTTAATGAGTAAGATTAGTATCACAAAAATGCTGCAAAGTAGCACGCGGCATAAGTAGATAATGTCAGAGATGGGCAAGACAAGAATCACATATCAGTTTAGTGTATCAACTCTTGCTCGTGTGTACTGTAAAGTATATCATGACATATAATACGTGGACTGAGTCAACGAAATTTCGCTAAAATATACTAACGCAAGAGTACATAAAGCTTAAGATTGCTAAAATAACAAGCTGCGGGCCTTAGAGCTTGTGTTTCTCTTATAATAACAGAATCACGAAGTAAATAAGTTGTTTACTTCGATTGCCTTTGCATATTATTGTTTGCACTAAATCAAGAAAAGTTTTATTAAATTTTTATTGATAATGGAAAAAAAGCATTTACTTAACGAACTTTATTTAAAAGCGAATTTAGCTGTCAAATAATACAAATTACTTAAAAAGAAAATGAAGGAAATCACACGCAATTACAGCGTTTTCTAAGGAAAAAGTAGCCCCTAAATTAGCCCCGCAATTTAGTGGTAATCAGCAGGTGTCCAGACCTGATATACGCGCCGAGACGTAATCAGCAAATATCATCAAATGAGAGAATATTAACGGCCATTTCCGCATTTTTTCTGCTTTCTATAAATATCAATAAATGGAGATCTTAACTATCGTTCTAATTATATGGTCGACGTTTTCACTCGACGCGGAAAACAGCCTACGCATTATTTATCAGCTATTTGAGCATGTCTCGACATATTTCCTGTTTTAGTTCACACACTGTCGTTATTTGAACCATCAATACCATACAATGAACTTTTTATAGTAAAACACATAGAAAAAACTCTAACTAAAAATATGCATTAATATACTTCCGTTAAAACGTTTCGCCCTTAAACAAAACATGTGCATCGCATCGTTCCTTTACGTTTCTCAAACCAATCAATCCTTAAACTATGCATCGTCGCGCAGCTCTGCATCCGTCCACCTAACGCACTTAGCCATCATCGCTTCAATAATAAAAACTCACTCACGCACATCGATCTTCGTAAATCGAATATTCATCAATACGCACTTGAAGCCAACGCGCCGACCCCCTCCCAGCTTAGGCCATAAATTTTTCAGCCCGCTCGCTCGCCCAAATTAATCCGTGCTTTCAATTTCCCAATAATCATAAATTAACGACACAACCGTCTACTAGGCGAAAAATCGCCCCTACCCCCTTTCTCTTTCCGGTATAAATTCGCCGCGAGTCGTTTTCCCAAACGCTCCGCTGCCTAATAAGGATCCGATCAGAAATTATTGGTCCCTTGCGCGCGCGCGAGCTCGAAGGACAAATTGACCTCGACTTCTCTACTCCGAGGAGCTTTCGCGCGCGGCCCGCGTAGGCGGGTTCTTTATCGGCCGGCGAGAGTTTCTGGCTTGTCAGCCGGAACGGGGGTGGGATTGCGATGGGCTGGGAGGGGGTATAGTTTTCGGCTGTTTCGCGGGATGCCGGTGAAAGGTTTTTGATTGGGGATTTGCTGGGAGAGTTCGTTTGATCTGAGAGATTAGGCTTTATTTTATTTCATTCGGCGACGGGATTGAGTTGGATGTGTGTTTGCTGTATCGATTGCTTGATTATGGATGCAGTAAGCTTATGGTATAAACTTAGTGTCTTAAACTCTAACGTTTACTACATATACTTTTTTTAATTTCGTGCGTCAAACCATTGCTCTTTATGTACCACGTAGTAGGCCTGAGTGGATAACTTTCACCCTCGGTATTAAATAAGTAAAAGCAACAAACATTTAAATAATTATTTAACTTCAATTCACCATCTCCGTAATTCTCATTTCCCAGTAACGTCGTTTTCCCATCACAAACCTTTTTTCCACGACCCTTTAATCCTCTCTCTCTCTTTTTCCCTTTTCAATTCTTTATGCGACTCCTTCATTTACTTCTCCGAGTTGCACGTACATCGCCTCGGGCGGCATCGTCGTCGTTAACCTTTCTTTTCTCCCCCCTCGCCTTCCCCTGCGATCATACAAGGCAAATTCAATTTGTCCCGATCGAATCCAGGGATAGCCCGGCTGCATCGCCAGCTAGCGATTCTCCCGCGGGCGAGCGTAACTCCGAATCTTTAATTTACGAATCGCAATTACTTTGGAGGTCGGCTCCGCGTTTCTGCGGATTGTTCGATTGTTGCCCTGGCTCGGTTCGCGGAGTGTGAGAGTTTTGTATTTCGAATTTCTTTTTTTCTTCTGAGACGGTGGGATCATTTGGGAAAGCGATGCGAGGAGTTTGAGTGCATTGCAGTAGAAAGGGGCGAGTTTGGTCCGGCGGAAAGATTAGTTTCTTGCGGTCGGGGTTTTGTGCACCTGAGTGATTTGGTACTTCATTTTCAAGAGAGCAGTAGCATTGTTAGGTTTCGTATTGTTCGGCGTGTTTTTTCTTCTGATTTCTAGCTTTCGGTCTTTTCTTTTTATAATGGCTGATTCATT
>JAPYZA010000670.1:0-32868 GCA_030522685.1 Eupelmus azureus | reverse complement strand
GTGTACCAAAATTGAACGGTGGTTTTTCGCGAGGGTTGTTAGCTTGCTCGGATGATGCAGTTTGGTTTTGAGGTAACGTCATGAAACGCGAACGTGTTTGGTATTTTGGAGAAGTTAAATAGGAGTAATTTACTACTCATTTGCCTAACGAAAAACGTTAAATAACTGGTCTACAAGTCAAATCTTCAAAAAGTAAACTTAAATACTGTATTTCTTACTAAACCAGACGAAACTGATTGTAAGAAATTTCGAACTAAAAACTCAAACATTACCCTCAGTTTCCCAATACTCCTCGCCAATTCCAGCAACCAAAACCACGCGAAAAGCCCCCGCCAACCCTTGAACCAGCCTCCGGCGAAGCTCGACAAAAGATTCCCAGGCCGCAAGAGAAAGCTCCGGAATAAAAAGAAAAGTGCACGCGAGAGTCCGTCGACACACCCAAACAAACCCCCTTCGCTCTCACACTCTCTCCCTCACCACCCTCTCTCTCTCACCTTTGACGCAACACATATCCCTCTCTCTCAACCCTCTCGTCTCCCAAAACCTCGAAAAGCCGCAAAGCGTGCATCAAGCGCAACACAGCTACCCCGAAAAGCGCGCGCGAATCGATACTCTCAGCCGAGAATCCCTCCGAAAAGAGAAAGAAAAAAATGCCTCTCCGCATTGTAACACACAGCTCTCTCGGGCGGCAAGGTCAGAGATCGCGCGCGCTTGCGGAGAGATTCCAAGAAGAAAGGTACAAGTAGGTATATGCGAATGCGCTACTCACCGGGGTATCTGTCTGAGATCACGCTGGGCGTCCTTGCCGTCGTTGCTGGTGAACCAGATCTCCAGCAGCTTCTCGACGCCCTCGAAGAAGGAGACGCTCTCGTCGTCGCTCTTGTCCTCGTCGCTGCCGCCGCCGCCGCCGGCCGCCATCGTCTCCTTGGCCATCGTCTGCTCCTCCAGCGTGTCCGCCATCGTATGATTATACTCTTCTATACAGGGTTGCTCTCTCCCTCTCTTCTCTCTCTCTCTCTTTGGCAAAAAAGGGGGTTGAGTGTGTGTCTGTGTGTGTAGTCACCGCACCAACGGATTACGTATGTATATATGAGAGGGCTCGCTCTGGCTGCAGCACACGTGCACACTGTATGCGCGCTCGAGGCGGTCTGCGGCTCTATATGCGTGTCCGCGCGCCCGAGAGCTGCTGCTGGTGCGCGCGAGGGGCGCCGATAACGCGCGAGCCAGCCACGCACACACACACACAGAGGCACTCGCGAGCGAGAGAGCTATACTACTCGGCGCGCACTCTGACTATATAGTCCCTCTCGGCGGCCGTCTCCGTCCCTCCTATACGAGCTCTACCTCGCGAATGAGCTATACTCGCTCTGCACTACTCGTTTTATTAACGCTCCTGGTGTAGGTGTGTGTCTGCTAGCGGCGAGCTGTCCGTGTGGGGGGGGAGAAAAGAAATGAATTTTACAGTGCGTGTAATTATTGTCGTGATATAATCGCCCTCTGTGTATTTACACAGATTCACCAACGGACGTACGCGCTTCTGTGTATATATATGCGATTGATGTTCGCGCGTGTGCGTCGTCTCTCCCTCTTTTTTCGCGCCGCGCGATACAACCTCCACGGCGGTTTCGATTTCACTGAGAGCGCGACACCGCATATAATAGCAGACAAGCCGCCAGGCGCGCGCGAGCCGCCCCCCAAGGATCTAGAGCGAGATGGACTCTCGGGAGGCTATAGCTTTCTCTGTCTCGCTCGTCGCTCTTTCTCCTTCTCCTCGCGAGTGATCTGCGTGTTTGTGTGTATTAGTACCTGCGCGCCGGCTGCTTCTGTGTATGCGCGCTGCTCTTCCCTTTCTTTAACGTCTGCTAGCTGCTGGTGGCCAATTGGAGCCGAGCGCGCGGCGCGGATTGTTTTTACGGTTTTTGATGCTTCTTGGTGGTGCGGAGTGCTGAGATTTCGATCGGAGTATGTTGGGAAATTACACTGACGTTTGGTGAGGATTGAGTGGGTGTGTTGTGTTGGCTGTTTGCGGAGGTCCGTTTGGATTTTGAATAGGTTTAGTCGCAGATTGAGATTTGAGAAGTAAGGATTATTGATGTATCCGGGAGCGTGTGCCGGCTGGCTTTATCGTTCAAAATCGAATGTATAAATTCAAAATTCAAACCAAAATTCTTACTGTCGAATGCTGATATTATTTAAATAATTTTACTTTGCAACGTGCGTAGTTAGTACATTCATAATACATTAAGCTGTGGCCCTTATTAATCACACCTAAATATCGGAGCTGTTTAAACGAAAAATCAAACCGTTATATTCAAATACAGTACTGTTTATTCTTAAGATAAGCTTGTAAGCATGTGACTTGATGTATAACTACATCTTATTCAAACAATCTAAAGTAAATTAAAAAAATTCGGGGCTACCATGCGGTGTGCTTTTCCGCAAATAAATATACCTTTGTAACATTGAACTAAAAAAATATGCCTTGTTTTCCAATACAGCACCTGTGCTCTAGAATTTTATTCTAAAAATGATATAGATGTATGTAATAATGTGTACTAAATTCTTAAAATTCAAATTACAAATATTATTTTATTCTATTTTAGTTATCCGAAAACGTATAAATGTGTTAAGCAATTAATTTTTATAAGTAATCCATTTTTACTTCGTGAGATTACAATATAATCACATTAAAAAAAATAATTATTGTTTTTGTAATTAATTTATTTATTGAATATTTTTATTATAAAATTTGCAAAAATTTAATAAAACTTACATTTACGAAAAATCATGAGTCTTAAGAAAAAAGGCTTATTAAAATAAAAAAGCCAATTTCAACACTATCAATCTCAAGTCAATTAGTAAAAAATCAATTAGCCAAAAGCTATGCATTGCCTTACTGTAGCAATACTCCCTTTCAGCCTGGCTGCAATTACAATTTTTTCGCTTTCGAGAACGCGATACGAGACGCGCCGTACAATGAACTATTGTCTTCTTTCGAAAGAACGAAGCTTCAGTTACAATGGTTACCGACCTATTCAAACTGATTGCAACTCGATTGATATGATTACGAGGATTAAATCCTAGAATCGCACACCTTCCCATTGTAAGCGTGGAATCAATCGAATATTAGAGATAACATTTTCGTTATTATGAAAAAATTAATCAGCGATCAAGTAGTTTCTTTATCGGACCACGTCGATGACTGCGTAATCAAGAATTTTTATTTTTTTTTTATAAGATGAAAATTCTAGAACACATTGAAAAGATTGTGTACTGCATGCGCATAGTATGGTTCAACAGATTTTGATAAGGGATGCTTGACGTGTTGGCAAAAAATTTAAAGTATGCCTCGACCAACTGATAATCGGATATTTTTAGATATAGAGTACTTTTTATTTTTCGCGTATCTCGACTCGCCGGGGATGATTAGTCAGTCGGGGATATTATCTGTAAACCCTGCAGATCAATATTAATAAGTGTATTTTTCAAACTGTTTGATACTAGTTTTAACCAATTTCTTACATTGTAATTAATGTGGTCTTTACGGTTTCTCTCTTCCGGTATTTTATTAGGAAATATATCAGTCTATGATTGCTATGACGTTTATTCAAAGACTTTATTCAGGTTATAGTATGCAAATTTATAAGGAAAATTATAATTTTTAATTATGTTTACTACTTAAGTACGATTATACTTTATTTTCTTCAATTGTTATAACTTTAATTTTTAAAAACTTCATCTGAATTTGAGATTCCAATTTTACACACCTTATCGGTTATTTATAATTAAAAACAAATGGAAAGTTTTATGTTGCAATTTATACTTTTAATCAAAGAAAAATATTGCTATTTTTAATCAATTTTTTTTAACATGATATTATTTGTAACAAGATATAACTGTTCACGTGAATCAGTCTTTTTCCTTCTATAATTTAACAAATAAATATTTTTTGGATAAGATTAAGATTTACAAAGTAGTCAAAACATTACTTTTAATAGTACCTATAAGATAAAAAATCATAGTATAATCGTTTAATTCAAAGAGCTAATCCGTTTGAGAAATTGATGCAATTGCATCAATTTCTCAAACGGATTAGAAACTGGTTATTACGCGTTTTGCCACGTGTAAAATTAAAGCGTAATAAAGCGTATACTCCGCAGCAACAAAGTACAAAATTGCGAAACAAATTGATTAATGATTCTAAGAATTATCAGCATTTTCAGCTTTTAATTCGCCACGTATGTGACGGAGATTATACGAGAAATGCGAACTTTGCTAATTCAGGTTAATGGAAAAAATGAAATAAAGATACACATTTTGTTAGTTTTATCTTAACTTATATACATTTTTTTTTCAACAACTGTCATAAAAAATATCCAACTATATATATATGGTAAAACGAATTAATGAATGAAATCATTTCCTCGTTCATCTCATCACACATTCAGCAAGATTCAAATCGATATACACTCTAATTATTACAAAATGAGAAATTTCGATTTTTTTATACACAGATAAAATACGTTCTTGTTGTTACACAATCTTGAAAAGTAACAAAGATGATCATGCCGTCTTTGCATAAAAAATATGCATTTGATAGTAGTCTAATCTTTATAAGGCTGTGTACAGCACGATATAAAGCCACTTTAAATTGATTCTAGTGGGCACAGGTTTGATGAACTGGCAACAAATGTAGCAATTTATTGTACCATGTCCATCACCTTCTTAAACCAATGTAATACTCATACATTTCACTTAACTGCTACGTTCGTACTGTTCGGAGTACCTTTCTGTCCCTTCTTTGAAAATTTCTTACCCTTAACGTTCCCTTTCCGCTTCTTCGGTTTATCGGCTTTCTCCTCCTCCTTAACTGGCTTCTTCCTCTTCTTCAAGCCCTCTGTTCTTACCAGCACATCCTCGCTCATGGGCTCAATGACTTTACCCATCTTTGTCTTAACCGCCGGTGTTATGAGCTTGCTAAAGGTCTTCTCGGGCACAAACTCGCGGCCAACTGGTGCCCGAATGCTCGCCTCAAAGTCCTGCACGCTGGTGAAAGGGAAGGGCAACTCGCTGACGAGGTGCTTCTTGATCTTGGGACACTTCTCCTCAATGATAACCACGTCACCCTTGTTTTCGTCACGACGCGGTGCCTCCTTTGAAAATTTGATGATGAAGCGACGCTTCTTACGCGTCGACTCTTTAATGTTTTTGCCTCCCCAGCTGCCCCAGCCCGGCAATCTCATGTCCACGTCCTCTGGTTGGGATTTTTTAATCTGAGGGAGAGAATTCAAAGTAAAAAATTAATTATAGAAAATGAAGTCAAATGTTTTGATAGAACAAAATTGTAATTTGTAAAATTAAAAAATTTAATGATTTGAAAAATCTTTAGTATTTATCTTTCTGCGTAGATTTTTTAATTATTAGCATGAATTATTAAATGTTTTTTTACGTTACCTCTTCTTCTTTTTCTTTTCGGAACTCGTCTACCACGTCGTCGTCTGCAAAAGCTTCACTTATTATTTGATGCTGATCTTCTTCTGCTTCACTATCATCTAGAGCATTTTCCTCGCCACCTACTTCATCAGGCAACAAAGTATTTACAATCTTTGGCTTCATATTCATAAACTTATTAGGGTCAATTTCTGTTGTTTTTGACTGAGATGTTACTTGTTTATTATATTCGGTGATATTTGTTATTTGATCAATCTGTGGAGTATCATTTGAAGGACGAGATGAAGCAGTCTCGTTGATAGGCTTGTCAATTATTGGTTTAATATTCTGTTGGCCTTTCAATCCAAGTTCTTCAACATCATTTACAGAGTCGTCTTTCTTCTTTTTTCTTTTCCTCTTCTTTTTTTGACCTTTTGATTCTTGATTAAGCATTTGTTTAACTTGAGCAAGTTTTTTATTGATTTTATCTTGTAATTTTTCTTCTGCAGTTTCAAATAATTCATCAACATCAAAGTTTTGTGAATCAGAGCTAGTTTTTGCAGTAAACTCAACTGGTGAAATTGACCAACTTGAAGTGCCAGCTTTTACTTTTGCCTTTTTAACAATTTTACTTTTTGGTGATTTAATACCAAGTTTATTTTTTGAATTTTTTTGTAATTTTTTCTTTTGTTTTTTATCACTTATATGATCACTTTCAATTCCACTTTCAACTTCACTTTCAGATGTAACTGAATCATTGTATCCATTGAAACCATTTTGTCCAGGTAAGTATTCTTCAATAACTTCTTCAACTGGATTTTGACTTTTTGAAAAGTTTTGAATTTTAGGTTCTTCAAATACTTGTTTGCTTTCTTGTTTATTATTTTCATCTTTAGAACTATCATTATTTGCACTATTTTCATTTTTTGATTTATTTTTTTCATCCCAAAATTTTCTATAACCACTTATGAAATCATCAATTTCTGTTTGAGTTTTTGCTGCAGTGATCCAAGGATTTTCTTTATCAGTACTAAGTAAGTGTACAGGTTGTTCTGATTCATCATCATCATCATCACTATCATCATCCTTCTTAACTTTTTGAGTCAGTTCTCTACTGATTGATAATTGTTCTGCTAACACTTGACGGCTCTAATATAAAATGTATTAAAAAAGCAATTAGATACTTAAGAATAATAAATTTTTTGTAAATGATTAAAATGACTTTATTTTTCTTACGTCTTTATCATATTTAGCTCTAACTTGTTTACTCTTTGCCCACTGTCCAGTACTCTTGTGTCTTAATGTCATACGTTCTTGTGCTCTTGTTCTGTCCAATTCTTCTAATTTTTCCAAAGCAGCTTGAGGATCAGTTTTCTGCAATTCTTCAAACTCTTTCAATGTTTTCTTAATTCTTTCCTTTCTTTGTATTCGATGATACTTTTTACTTTTGATTTTGTTTTGTCTATGTGCTTTTGCTTCTTTATAACTCTGTAATAAAAATTAATCATATCACAAACTCTTATAATTATTTAGTTAAAAAATAATATCATATTTTACTAAAAATATTTACTTGTTGTGCTCTAAACTTTGCAGCTTCCTTTCTTCGTTCTGCCAATTCTTGCAATGTCAACGGAAACTGATCTTTTGCTTCTTCAGGCTCTTTTGGTGGGTCTAATTCTGCAAGTTTTTTTTCTAAATCTGATTGAAGTCGAAAGTTTTTGATATATTCATCAGTAGCTACTAATTTCATAGAAGCTTGACTCAATGGAAAACTAACACTTGCTGCTGTTCTATTATTTGCTACTATCCCAGCCCATTTTCTAAGCTCTTTTTTAGTATTTTCAAATCCAACTGTCCTTTTTATCTGCAGATAAATTATTTATTAAAATAAATAAAAAATCACCTAAGTCTTTAACAATTAAATAAAAACATGCACAAACCCTTTCAGCAGCTGGCTTTTCCAGAGGTCTAGGCAAAACTTTAGCTTTGGCCTTAGCAGCTGTAATTTTCTTATTGATATCCGCATGAGTTCCCTTCTTTCCCAGGGTCTTAGCCAAGTCTTCGACAGCGACTGCATCTTGATCTGTGATACCACTTTTGACCAGATGAAACTCCGAAACTTCTAAACTGGGTTCACTCCTCTCAGGCTTCTTAACTCTGTGTACAACCAATCATGAAAAACAAAAGTCAACATTTAAAAATCCCATCACAAGACTACAAAACGACTTCAATACACAATATTGAAAAAACCCAAGATATATAATGTTTACTACAAAACATCAGCGTGCACCATAACCTACGAAACTATAAAACCCACCTTTGACCCTTGTCGAGCTGCCGCACAGCCTCGATGAATTTCGAGTGATTTTCCGAAACCTCCTGATCGCTCTCAAAGTCGAAATCCGAGTCGCTCATCTTTAAATATTTATTACTTTTAATGTAACAACGAAGGACAGCATTCGCGTGTGCTCAGCACGCGCGCACGTGTACTGCCGCTATCGCGTTCCTTCGGTGCTAAGCCAGCGCCGCCATCGACTGCCGCGGAGGTGGATGAAAATAAAATTCGGCAGCTGATGACTGGCGTGTAATTTTGCTCCGAAAATTGGGATTGTTGCTGTAATAATGTGTTTGGAGTGATGGTGATGTGTTTGGACTGAGTTTGGATTAATGAGAGATTGGGGATTGGTTGAGGGTGAAAAAGTTTTGTTGAATATTGAGAATCGGGTCATAACCTCTGGTGTTGAGGGAGAGATGTTTATGTTTTTATTACAAAATAAGTGTCTGTGATAGAAAATAAAAGATTTGTTATTATACTGTAAATTGTGGCATTTAAATAAAAATGGTTTCCTTGTTTATTGTGGCAACTTTTAGTTGTTTGGTCGATACATTTGCTTCGCTTTTAATTAAATTTGTAAGTAGCCATGTTTTTAATGAATTTATATGAATATTTTGTTAATAATTAATATTACTTTCATAGGTATCATTATGGTTTTTCTCTGAGTCAAATGAAGATAAAGCAATACGAAAAGACCTAATTGCAATTAAATTGGAAATGAACAGTATATCTATGATGGATGAATTTGCAAAATTTGCAAGACTCCAGAGAAAATATAACAAGTTACAAGATGAAACTAAAGAAAAAAGTATAATTATATTAAAAAATTAAAGATAATTTTTTTAAACTTAGATTTTAATGTTAAAGCTTCAAATTATAATGTTTTATCTTCATTTTAGTAAATGCTCGAGCTGGTGCAAGAATGAAATTACAATTGTCACTAACTTATGGAATTCGAATATTAAATGTAAGTAAACTAATGATGAATTTTATTAAAAAAGTACTTAATTTTTAATTTCTGTTTTAAAATCAAAACAGGGTATCTTCACATCAATTTTCCTGTTTCTGTATCGCAAAGAACCTATTATTATTTTTCAAAGTGGTTCTCTTTGGCCTTTGGAGTCATTTTTGAGTTGGCCAACAGGAATTGAAAGTTGTATTTCTTTACCTACATGGATACTTTTGATGAGATTAACTGTATCATCTTGCAATAAAATAATTTCATCGTGATGACTGTATAAATAGAAAAAAAATTTAAGTGTACATACATACAAATATTCTATAATTTATTAATAAAAAATTTTCCTTGTGGAAATGTTTCTATGCCTAAAAGTATTCTATACTGTGAAATATTACCCTGTACTTACTTATTGAATGGTGATTCATAAAAATAGGGAAGAAAACTAAAGAATGTCCCAGATTGGGTATAAATTGCAGATAAACATGCGATTTTAAGCTTTCACTTACGTGAATTCAATATTGTTTTTTAAAACTTTATAGATTGAATTATTCAAATTTTCCGAAATGTTAATAAAATTAATAGTTGCTCCTTTTAACAGCAAAAGTATTTTTATGAATTTCAAGTTTTTTGGAAAAGCGTTTAAAATAAAATTAATGCGCGATTTGCATCTAAAATATTTAATATTATACAATATGCACTATCTGTTTATATTTATAAATGATTTTATTATTTGTATTTCTCTATAAATGATTTTTTTAATATTAATTTTAACACCGCGCGCTTAATTTAATTGTCAAATCCTACAGTTCAAATTTATTTTTTAAATTATCTGATCAATGTATATAAAAACACTATAATAAATAAATTTATAACATTGGTGAAAAAGCGATGATTACAGATAATTTTTTCTAAGTAAATTAAATAAATAATTTATATTGATATTTGTTGATTCTATTACTTATTTTTGAGGAATAAAATTATTACTTAACTTCCAATTTACTGATGTCATAGGACTGATGTCAAAACCTATTATAAATCTTAATTAAAAGAAACTTGACACAAATAAATATTAAATTTGGTCTCTGAAAATAATAATTCATTTTTTTATTTTTATATATATTAAAAGGTACGCGCGCGATATACTTAAAAATAAATTCAAAGTTTAAATAATTAGCGTAAATACAATATTTTTATCACTTATTAGTTTAAATACGTTTCCCAAATATTTTTCTTATTAAATTGAAACAAAATGTAAAATAAAACTATTCAACTCATGAAGTTGCTCTAAATCTGTGATTCAAGTTGTAAATTAAAGTCATAACAAAGGTAGAAGTCAGATAGTCTAATAGCAAAAAAGATGGTGTATTTCATAAAAGCATCAGTAAAATACATAATATGTGAATGGAAACATTTGCATACGTTTTGGATTAACAATAACGTTGCATCATACACTAACGATGCGAACATAAAATCGGCATACAACTGTCTCTGTGCTATTCCATCTAGAATTACAAAGATGAAGCAACGTTCATACAGTGAAGATCACCAGCACACAATGAAGAAAAAAATATTCAATAGAAACATGTAAATCAATTCATTATGTCCATTCTGCCATCTCAAAACAATATGACTACACGAACTTTCAATTATGTCACATTTATCAAAGAATTATTCTGAATTGTTCTTACTTCAATAAGACTATATCATAAGAATATTACAAACGTAGTATCATATATATTTCCACAGTGAATAAAGTCTTAGCACTGCATGTACTTTCTCAAGGAGATTTCAGGGTAAGAAGAAAATCATATTAAATCTTTAACAATATAAGCGTTGTTGATAAAGATGAATATGAACAATAACGTTGGATAAAGAAAATAACAATTAAAAGAAAATTGTTATATGATTATCAAAATTCAAAATATATACAGATTTCATTTCTAATTATTACTATAATATTAAAACTTTTGATAAATGTTTAAACTTTACCATTTATTTCTTTAATATAATAATAATTTTTCACATTCATCTTTATTAATAACAGTTATACATTTTTCAACGTCTAAAAATGTTTTTATCCTGTAGAATTGCCTAATGACATACATATACAGCGTTACAATCATTGAATTCTTTAGATCATGTTTATGATGATTTTTCTTCAAAATTCTTGAAGATAACTGAATTAAGCACCATAATTTTATAATATATTTATATATATATTCAGATTAACTTTTTTCTGTTCACATGATACCAATTTTTAGTTAGCATGTA
The DNA here is from genome assembly GCA_030522685.1 of Eupelmus azureus. NCBI lineage: Eukaryota > Metazoa > Arthropoda > Insecta > Hymenoptera > Eupelmidae > Eupelmus > Eupelmus azureus. The sequence goes on along the minus strand of JAPYZA010000670.1, from coordinate 21,871 downwards.
GATATTCCTTTATAAATAATTGAAATAATGTATTTAATTGATGAGTGCACACACATACATGTAGTCGCTTGTCACAAATCATTAATGACATTAATCATTTCTTAAGTATTGTTTACTAAAATATTAAAAAATTTTCAACTTTGTGAAAAGCAAATAGTTGATATCAAATAGCTCACAAATTTTTATAGGTAAATTAATAATTAAAGTTTATTAATTGATTTATTTCTAGCAGACATTGATCACACTTTACACGTAAATGTGTAACGTTTTATGATAAAGTCTTGAACAGAGCACAGTTATTTTCAGTTTAGTTTAAAATAGCCATAATTACATCCAGCTTGACAATGAACACTTTATTCTTTATTATCATTTGACATTCACACATGCGGACGCACACATCTATGAAATATTTAAGACTGTCTAAAGTGTCAATGATGCTATCCTTTAATACTTACAGGAATCAGAGCATCATATTTTTTGTGCAAAAACTGCTATGCAAAAGAATGTTTGTAAACTGCGATTGCCACGCATTTTGTTGAAAATGCTAAGAGCTTAAAAGTCAAAAAGGTTGTATAATTTTGATAATCTTAATTTTTTGCTACTTTATATGGCCAATATGTACATAACGTAGTTACGTCTCGTTATTTAAATACACTGATTGCCTTAAACATTCACAGGCTTGCTGGTGTAGTATTATCTGAGCTTTTATTACTATTTGCGAGAGTTAACACACATATTCTGAGATTATATAAAAAGTACCTTAGAATCTTGAAAATTCAGATTTTTTATGGAAAGAAATAATACTAATTTAAATTTTTTATTTAGATTTTCAAACACTTACAATTATAACGAATATTTTAAGATTATTAATTACATTTATAATTTCTATTCAAATTAAAAACTAAATTATCAGTATCAATCAAAGAATTTTTTTTTTTTTTTTCAAAATTTTAAGGTGAAAATTTTTAGCTACATTTTTTGTTAAACTCTTTTACAAATACTTTCTTTACTTAATTTAAAGTAAATCATTTTAATGAATAATTTGACATCACTTAATAAATAAGATCAAGATGTGAAAAATGACGATTGAACTAAATATGTCATGATTATTTTTTTTTATAATTCTAAATGAGTGATTTTTCTATTTTTAAAAAAGGAAACTAAATTTTTGATATTTTTTCGATGTTTGTTTAAATGTTATATGCAAAACACTTTCACATTGGACTGATTAACAAGGCCACTATGAGTTTTACCATTCACTTAACTTTGACATTAAAATTACATGGAAGGCATAAGCAACATAGTGATATAATTCTTTTTTAAAAATATTATTTATAGTTCGCAGGATCACAAGTTTAGTAAAGCCCAGGTGCACTCTATACCAGTCAGTATATTTATGTAATATTTGCACCAGTCGTCGATTATTGATGCTAAGAACGACTTCCTAACGTTTTCACGGAAAAAATTTGCCAAAAAACATGTTTTTTATCATTAAACTACTATTAATCTGATTTACGAAATTTTTTTCTCTTATCATCCATACTTACTAAATAGGTTACAAATTTTTTATTCTGTCATTCGAGTCATTATATATATCACGAATGCTTTTAGTTTGAACAATAAATACATATTATTTTGCGCTTTTTAAATTTCATAAGAACGAAACTATATTCTCCACATTATGGATTAAACTCTCGTAAGTTATTTCCCTGTCATACAATGTATTGTTACAAAATGTTATTGTTAACCTGCTGTGTTGGAATACAGCTTTATTGTTACTTTATTCTGCTAGCAGTGAACGCAGTTTTGACTTACTTATTATTTTAATCTTGATATCACCAAAAAAATTATATATCACCTATCAGAATATTTATAAAACCCTTATGGAACCCATTTACATGCTACTCTTAAAGTAAAACGACGGAGGGAAAATCGCGCAACAGTTTCGTTTTTCCCACTGCACTGTCAATCAGATTCTGAAAGTAAAATTTAAGTTTTTGTCAACACAAAATTTTCTAGCAAGTGTTAATTTTTGTTTACTCTTGCGAATACTGTTTTACATCATATTGCTGTATAGAATGCCGTAAGCAGCTTGATATAAGGTGAAAAGATACAGAACAACAAACAGGGTACTTGCTGTGCCAGTAAACTTTGACAGTAAACTATAACTCTCAACCTATTAATTAAGAACAATATAATTAATCATTTTCTTGGTTACAAAAATACCATAATCTCTATCGCTCTTGTTAGTATGAATTAATATCAAACAATTCAAAATTTAGTATTTTTAGATGCTAACATTTAATAAGTTATTTATTAAATTATTGATTGAAATTATGTTATAAAAAAATCAACCAAGTAAACAAATTATTCTTTGAAGAAAAGTAATTATTTTTTCAACTCGATTTAAAATTAGTATAATTTTTGAATTATTTTAAGGAAACAGTCGCTCAGTCGATTATCAGTTTTGAAGAACCAGAATTGACTTTGGATTTAAAGTTCATTTGAGAATAAGCAAGTACCATCTGATTGTAGTTTACAAGTGTAAAATATGAAGAATATCTTGGCAGAATAGTTACTTGTAACCAATTTATGTTTTTGCAATGTCCATAGGACACGCGCCTGAAGCATTAGCCTGTGTGTTGGCTAATGGTGGACCACCAGGGCTCACTATAGTCGGTGGAATCGCCGGTTTGATAAATCTATCCGATGCACGTCTACTAGATGGTGCCAAAATGTGACCCTAAAATCATATGATTAATATTAATCTTTATAAACTCACATTATTTATTATATACCCTAAAAGATCATGCATAATTTCATGGTACCTTTCTAGTGTTCGTCTTTTTCTAACTGCAGCTTCAAAGCTTATTAAAAATTTTGAAAATAAAAAATTATTCTTACTATACTTACTCCTGAGGGAGGAGAAGAACTCGCAAAAGGAAGAGTAGTTGGCTGTCCACACGCATAACAACGATTAGCATTCAAATTTTCTCGAGACGTTGAACCTGTCAAAATATTTCCTGTAAGATTAATTTTATTACGCAAACGTTTTAAAATTAATAAAGTTATTAATAGTATTTTATAAATCTATTTTACCAGGACTTAGCGGTCTGGAACAACTAGGCGAAGGATTATAGGGCACTGGACTTGAAACAGTTCTTCCTCTAATACTAACACCAGACATCACAGTTTCATTATAATGGCGTTCCTCCTCCATTTCCAAACTAACAAATTGAAGCACAAGATTCGTGTTTATGTACATTTCTGAGTTTTTATAACTTGTAAAATTTTACAACTACAATTAGCATTTAACATAAAAAATTCCATTAATTCCTATTTTTAGATTTTCAAAAATTATTTGACAAAATTCTGTTTTTTCATAACGTTATAGTAACTGTAAAAATTCGTGTGACGTCACGATTGCTTACTATATATACTATAATAGTAAAAAAAGCAATCGTAAAAAACTATCGTGGTCACGTGCACTTCAAACTCTTTTATCTTTGCAAATAATTATCAAATCAATAGAATACAAAATGAGTCTAATAATTTTTGAAAATATATAAACCGCCAGTAAAGAAATTTTTTACGCAAAATGCTAATTTTTTTACAAAAACTGTTTTTTAATTTACCTAGATTCTGACTCTGATAAATGTCTACAAAGCGCTTCACGTCGTTCGACTTCAAGTTGTAATTTTCTTTGAAGCCTGAGATTTTCTTCACGAATATGTTTTTCTTCGTTTACATATCGCTGCATCTTTTCTGTATCTGTAAAACAAAAAATATTTTACATAATATTGATCTGATATTTGAAGAATCTAGAATTTCTCCAAGTTATAGATGTTAACTATTTCAATTTAAACAAATATCATACCATTCTCTTACATTTATTTTTTAATAAATTATATCTTTTTTTTTGTATTGCACGTTCTTTAATTGTTGAAAATTGTATTGTATTATATACGGTTGTTATAAACAGTTTAATAGTACAATAATTACAAATTACGGATCATTACTAATTATATATAAATTAATAGATTACTTACGTTCTTGTTGAGACATTAAAAGAGTGTGCCTTAACCGAGCAACTTCACTTCTCAAATTTTGAATATGCGTACTGAGGTTAGTAGCAGTATCTCCATTATTAATGTCTCTGGGTGAAGTAGGATCTGACACAGGTTGATCTAGTTTGATTTGAAGAGATCTTTTTTCAGCTTCAAGCTTGTCCATTCTCTTCCATAATTTATTAACCAAAGCCTCCTGTTCCTGCTCAAGCGTATTTTCCAGCTCCACCTTTTCTCTTCGTAATTGCTCTAAGTTGCTCTGTTTTGCCAATGTTTCTGCCTCCAATTTCTCAATTTTTCTCATGAGTTTATTGACAAGACACTCTTGTTCCTGCTCCAAAGTCTGTTCTAAACGGCATTTTTCTTGGCGCAACTGATTTAATTTTCTGGACAGATCATTTGTTAAACACTCTTCTTCTTGCTCATAGTGGTGAGCCAGAGTTTCTTTCTCTTTCTTCAACGCTTGAATCTTCTTGAGCAATGTGTTGCTAATAAATTCTTCTTCTTGTTCTGCTTTTGCTTGCTGAAAAAATCAATTTTATTTCGTCAATTACAAAAGAATTTCTGTATTTGTATATTTAAACAATAAGATAGTATTAAACTTGATGATTATGATAGTGATAATATTTTTGTATTTTGTAAATACTGAAGTGTTTAATGTTAAACAAAGCAAAAGTAAAAGTATTATCTCCAATAATGTATGATAAAATGTTGCATCAGCGTTGTTTTGAATTCTGCATGTCCTATTAACAATTTCAATGATTATTAATTCTATAATTGTTCAAAATTTTAATCTCACTTCATGGAGTTCATAAAGACTACATTTTATTAACTAATAAAAGTTAAATATTAAAAATATTTAGTTTTTATTTATGAGAGAGAACATATTTCATAATTAGAAACATAATTAAGCTATATATTTTTATCTAAATTAATATTCTATAGCTTTAGTATATATTAGATACTTAGAATTTTATCTACTAGTTAAAATAATATAGCTATTAAAAATTAAGGTGTGGCACTAATGACTTTTGAACTAAGTACTTTAAAGTCTTGTTTATTTATCAAAAATAATCTTTTTCTCATTTCAACCAGAATTTTATAATTAGAATTAAAAATTGAATACATATTAATAAAATGTAATATACATTAATAATTAGTTATAGTTTATAACATTACATAATTAAAACTACCAACTAAATATTGTGATCTAAAAAATTGAATTTCACAATAGAATTGCTATTTTTGTTTGACAAAGAATTTTGTTTGCCACAAATTTATATTTTCTTCCAGTATTGAGATATCAAATTAGTTTAGAATATATTTAATACATTAGTTAAACTGAAATTTAACATTTTTATATCTAATACAAAGAAATTTTTATAAATTTTTTTCTTTTTGAGTATTATCTGTGAATATTTTAATAACATTCTACCAAAAGACATTAAAACAAAAGACAAATGCAATCAATCAAAAACATAATTTTATTAAACCGATCAATTGCCCAGTTTAATCCTGTCAATGCATGCACCTTCAAATCGCTGAAGGCATCGACAGACTATCCTGCAGCATTACTTCATCATTCACCAGAGTTCAGCGTCTTCTAAAGTCAAACCACCAAAGCTCGCTTGGCTAATCGACTACAGGAAAAGAACCATCCCACCTATCTCAATCCACCCCGAAAGCTCCTAAACCCATCCCAACGACCAAAACTCAAAAGACCCATCCTCGTTCCAACCCCCAGTCGCCAAACCCTGCGACACCCATCCAACCTATCCCAACCAACTCTCCTCAGCATCAACCCCAAGCCCAACCCATCCCAACCAGCTCCCCAACAAACCCCCAGGAAGCCCTGAGACAAAACTCACGATGATGACAGATGCCTGGCGGAGGCTGCGGTTCTCCTCCTGCAGCGCCTTGACCCTCAGCTTGTAGGTCTCGAGCTCGACCTTGAGCACCCTGTTGTGCTGCTGCAGGGACTCGATGCGCTTCTGCAGCTGCTCCCGGGTGACCGGCGACGGTGGCATCATTATCGGCCCGCCGTCGATCGAGCTCGAGTCGCTCTCGGATGCGCTGTCTCGGTCAGCCATTTTTTTCCTCACTTCTATACAGCGGGGTTATAGCGCAGCGCGCCGCGGCTACGTATATACTCTCCTCTCCTCTATACACCTATATACGTTTTAGCAATACGAGACACACGACGCAGGCGGCTCTTTAAATCTGGCGACGGCTCCCGGGTGCGTGTATATATATACACACGCTCGCGGAACGATCTGCACGCGCTGCAGCCGGCCGAGAGAGAGAGAGAGGCGATTACGGATTCTCGGCTCTCTCTCGAGGAGGGCGCAGGAAGCCCGCGCGCGCGCGAGGTATATCGGAGCCTGGTGTGCAGCGGCAGCGCGCTGAGAGCGGGATATATATGCCGCGGCTGCAGCCGGGGGACTGAGTATGTGTGCGCGCGCGCACTTGGCTTCTAGAGGCAAGAAAGGTTGGGTTTTTCTGGATTGCTGTATAAGTAGATGCAGCGACGAGCTCTGCGGGCCCGGCGAGTTGGCCAACTGCGGCTTTGTGGGTATATCTGCACTCTCTCTGGGCGATGTGCGCTGGATATAGGCGGTTGCGGCTTATCGGAAGGACAAAGTTCGCAGTGATGTATATAGGATGTGGGCACGACTCACGGAGAAACTATGTATACTTGATATAGGCACGGCTGGTCTGGTTGCTCGTTGCTAGACATGTGCTCTCTTTTACTCTCGAGCCGCGGTGTGTGTATGTGTGTGTGTGAGCAGGGCAGCGCGGGGGATCAGCTGTTTGCGCGATGCCGTGTGGGTACCGTAGCTGTAGCATTCGGCCACTGACTAGGCGGAGGAAAAAGAAGGGGATGTGCCGCGAGCTGCATGGGCGCTTTTTGAGAGGCGGGGGGTTAAGGCGATGGTTTGGAAAGTCGGCGATTTGTGGACGGGTTCTGCGCTGGGTTGTCATTGGTGGGTTTTGAAAGTTTCTGAGGATGGGGCTGGGATTTCCGGCAGGACGCGCGGATAGGTTGGGAGCTGGACTGCGCGGTAATCTTAGCGCGAATTTTGTTGAGCTTTGTATTGTTGGGTGCGGATGTGGAGAGGTTTTCGGGAAAGATGGGCGTTTGGTATTCTGTTTCCTAAAATTAGACTTCGTTGAAACATGTAGTTGAAGACTGGTGGGGCAACATTATACATAACTTTTATTCTTGTTACTTTTAGGTTTAATTTTTTAATGTTCTTAAATTTGGCAATAACTATAAATTTCTAGCCTGCATCCCCCTTGATTTCGGCTAGTTCTACGAACTCATCTGTAACAGAATAGTATTTTTTTCGCTGTAGCAGGCATTAAGCCATGATAGAATGCTACGTAATTTCGCCTATAGGGAGGTAACAAATTGGTCCATCCTAGGTTCTAATTCCTTATTAAATTACTTATTTTAGGGCTTTTTAAGTTAAACAATATCATTGTATAGTACTTTACAAAAAACATTCAATTTTATGGATTTTTAAACGATCCCATTGAATAGGGGGGTAAGTCGTAATAGTACCGTATTTGTTACGGTACTTTTCCATTTTTGATCCAGAAGTTGCGAAATGATATTTTCAATTAGAGTTTGGTAAATAATATTCCCTGGTAATATAAGCACCATGGAACAAAAATGAGTCACCCCAGAGCATGTTTTGTCCGACCCAAAGTAACAAGGGTGGAAATATATCTGTTTTAGGAATTTTAATAGATAAAAAGCAGGACTAAGGTATCTGTTTTCCGACCGGTTTTCAGAAAGGTGCTTAATAGTATATTATGCACCTAGGGAGGTAAAGAATTGGTGAGTCCATAGCACGTGTACACGTGCTATTGGGTCACCATTTTACCTCCCGTGTTGCGTATGCTATTTTTTTGTCTAGCGAGGGCTAATATACAAAATTCTCGAATCAGCACCGGGAGAGAAGTTAGTACTTTAGCCCCGCGAGGCAAAAAAATCGTAATTAAAACACATGTTACGCAAAATATCATGGTGAGGTAAATGCACCTTTTTGATATTGTGTTATTGTAATGCCATAAGCTTTACAGTATGATGGAATATCTTCACTTTATGACCAATGTATAAGTTTTGATACAGTATGATGGGCAAAATAAATGTGCGTAAAATAGTGCTTTACCGACTTTATGTGAAATTTTTTCATCTTAATATTACCCAAAAATTTGTATGCATATACAAAATTATATTGAAAGTTAATGAGACGATTGTTACTGGCAAAATAACTTTTTAGTCATAGAGGACCGAAAGTGCCATTTTTTTCTTCTATTTTGGAACCTGAAAAATGGTAATTTTACCTTAGTAGTCGTAAAAATCTACTAATGTTTTCTTAATTTTTTTTTCAATAACAGGTTACGGAAAAGAGTAAAATAAATATCTCTTGTCTCTTTCCAAAAAATTAAATAGGGATAAAATGTACAATTTTAATGTGTTTTAGTTTTTGAAATACCAAAAATAAGCGTTTGTCGGTCCTATTGGAAAAGTATTAATATCATAATTAATAATAAAAGTATTACTTTTAACTACAAGCCTCAGTCGAGTTACAATGTTAATTAAAAAGATAACAACTGTACTTATAGTTATAGTAATTGTAAGTTTTTCCTATTTTTGTTAGATTATTGAAAGGCTGTTGCTTAAATCAAATTAAATTAATTTTGTATATTTTAGTGACTTGAAAAGGGCTATACTAAAAATATAGCCGAAACGTCGTCTTTTTAATAAAAATATTTTTGACAGTATAGCCCGTTCATTCTTTTTTATTCGTTTAAGTATTAATATCATTAATTCAAAATATTATTGACATATATTAATAATTTATCACATCTTCTCGGATCACTTATAAAAACTTATTCAATCACACCAGTAAATGCGTCCAATTAATTTACTTCCTTCTCATCCATAAGAAACTAAACGCTTCTCGGAAATCCAGCCGCCCAAGTTATCCAACAATGACAAAATTTCAAAATATTGTGTAAAAATCCTACAAATCCACCTCTCCACACATTCCCACAAACCGCAGCCAGCCGGCCAATTTTAAACGCGCAATATACGATCGACCCACATGACGTCACCCTTCAGAAACATACTACTTACATACGCACACCGGCACACCGTCTGTATAATACCCGGCGTATCACCTATATTTTTTCGCGCGAGCTCCAAGCTCACTAGTAAAATGACCTTCGACGACAACACGAGGCGACGGTGCCGCGCTATCCTCGGCGCCGATCTCGAGTAGCCGCACGCATTTAGAGCCGAGGGTGCCGGCCGAGACATGTACCGGCTCATCAAGGGCGTCTCCCTCCAGGCAGCCACCTCGGTCCAGCAGTGCTCGCCGAGGGTCTGCCTTTTCTGCGAATTTTTACATAAGGTCGAGCGCACGCCGACAATCGGTTAGTACGACTTGCTTATATATATGCCTGCATTTTCGCGCTCTGTCGCGATGACATAACGCGGACGATGCTCGAGACGATGATTAGCCTCGAGGTTGCCTGTTTTTTCAGTTGGGCTTTGTACTAGGATTGTTAGGTTAGAGGGTTATTGAGGTCGGAAGGGCTGGTTTTGAGGTTATGTCGCCCACTTGTCACCGCATTGTTGTTGACCTGTTACGCAGTTTTGGGATTCTGATTTTTTAAATTTATTTTTGGCTCTTTGTGGTTGTTGCAGCCGTCGACGGACTATGCTTTCGTTGGCATTCGTCGAGTATAAACAATGCCATTCTGAGTTCTTCGGGGAAGAGGAGAATGAAGAAGAGAACCAAGAAGTATGCTGAACTTTTGGAAGGTACTGTCAACATTTCGTCCTGTTTATGAACTATACGCATTAGTTTTTTTATTTTATTTTTCTTTTTTTTTTAAGATATTAATTTGATAGTATTTTTGGAGACAACTAGATGAACGAACAAAAGTTAAATATTTCAAAAATGTTATTTGAATTTCAGTAACGGACTCAACAACAAATAACAGGAAAGCTACAGTACAGAACCTTAGTGCAGCTCAACTTTCTATTTTGGTTGATCAACCTGATATTACGTTAGATAAGCTTCACAGAATTAAAAATAAATGTTCTCCAAGTAAAAATAAAAATAGCATAAATTCTAAGTTCAGCACAAGAACTTCAGACAGTTCAACTAACAATCAAGTTTGTAATTTTTAAAACAATGAAAATCTTATTTTCAAGTAACAAATAAAGTCATAAAGTAGATTTGTTTTTACAGATACTGAATTTTCCTGAATATTCAAGCACTTTTGATAGTAATACTATTAATAAACCAAAGATAGATAAATTTGTTGAAGAAAATGAAAAAGATCCAGATGAGTTGCTTGCAGAAGACTTAGAAACATCTGGTATTTTGGATAAAACTATATTAATTAGGAGTTCATCACTTGCTGAATCTATATCTGAATCGAGTTCAGAAGCAATTATGAATAGTGAAACAGTGAGTTTAGAAAAAAGGTGAATGAAAAAATTTTAAGATATTATAAACTTATTACATTTGCTTATATAAATCATCTTCAAAAAAATAAATTTTATTATAACTTTAATTTTTGTAATTTTATGTAAAATATTTAGTGGCGAACCAGATCACTTAGAAGAATCAGAGGAGAAAGTTATAGACAAAGAACGAAAAGCTAGAGAAGCATTAGTTTATCAAGAAAAATTAAAACAATTTAACCAAGCACTATTAGGTTTCATAAATGTAAGTGTAAATAGTAATAATAAAAAAATTGTTGAAAAGCTTCTCATACGTTACAGAAAAAAGAAAGAAAGAAAGATGAAAAGGAATTCGGATAATTTTTATATAAATGATATATCTGTATATAATGGTCAATTAGAAAAATTAGCTTCCTCTGGCAATCTGAAAAATATGTTAGAAATTTTAGGAAATTGCAGAGATTGTAACGTCAAATTGAATCCCCAAACATATGCTTATATTTTTAACTGCATTGGAATTATGGATTCTGATAATGAAGATAAACTGAGTAAATATATTTTTATACCACCTTAAGTACCTTAAGTACCTTAAAAGAATAATTGAAGTATAGCTAAATTGCATTGAATGTGTGTCACAGGTTTATTGAAGCAAATTCAGGTAGAAATGGATAATGAGGGAATATCTTTAAATGATGTAATTACCAAATCTGTATTTGTACGTGATCAAAAAGCATGTGTTGAAAGTATGGTTAAATTACTAGATGATAAATTTGAACCATTTTATGAAATTCCTGACACAACTTACGACTGTAGATTACTAGAAAAGTTAACACGACAAAGTGCAACACCATCAAGTACAATAGATGGACTTTTACAAATAAAAGACTTAGAACATCGTTTACAGAAGCAAATAGAAATGGAAATAGATGGTCAAGTATCAGTTCGTAATATTTCTACACCAACTACAGTATCGCAAAGTGTTATTCATTGGGTAAGGTATTTTTCTTATAAGTCATAATACACTAAATATTGTTCTTAAAACATATATGTTTTATTTTTTAAATTATTTTTTGTAGAGAAATAAATTATCAAGTCTTGAAAAGACATGGGAAAAGATAGCAATTAATGCTTTTCAAAGAAACTTGACAGTGTTAAAAAAGCGTGAGATGTTTTCTAGCCATTTGAAAATGGTATTGCATCCTTATTTAACTATTTTAAGGCCTGAAGATTATGTACGCATTCTTATGACTGAAGTTCGAAAATTAGGGATGGGCTCAGAAATGTACAGTTTACCGTCTAATTCTTTATGTCGTCAAGTAGGAATGCTGGTGTACAAAATGTATGAAGTATGTATTAAAATTGTTTTTGTTACTAATAGATATTATTTGTAATTAATATTCATTTAAAGAATAATGTATAAATTGTTAGGCAAAGCTCAAGCAAAGCAATGGCATAAATGACAAAGTTTCAGAAGTTTATATGCAATATTGTGATTGGTTTATAAAAAGAGATGATAAAAATAATTGTCGAACAAAATGGACAATGCTTGAACATGAAGCAAACAAGTACGGAGTAACATTAAGTGCAGAAGTACCTTCATGGCAGAACCATATACATATTAACATTGGAAAATTTTTATACAATATTATAGTTAATGACTTTAAAATTGATACAAATTATGGTAAAAAGAAAAAAGGACACCAAGGACACTATGCTCCAGCATTTTTTAAAATATTCAGACATAGTGGAGTGATGCTCAAAGAGGAGGTTTTTATACTTGCAATTTTAAAGTACTGAAACAATATTGCTAAGTGTAAATTCTAAGAAATTAGAGAAACCGTGGGAGGGGTCCTCGGTTGCACGGCCGAGCGATCGTTCAAGCTAAGCAGCGTTCAGCGCTGCTCGTACTTGGATGGGTGACCGCTCGGGCGCACCAACAGGGGCTTTTTTCAACAATGTTCTCAGGCGGTAGGGATAACTTGGATATTTTTCACGAAAAATATTTAAGTTTAACCCTTCTGCCGACTACTGTTCTCGGTGGAGGTTTTCCATGTCCACATCGTGGTTTTTCCTCCACCCTAGCTTTGGCTAAGCAGAATTGCTCGAACAGTAGAGTTTACCGTGGAAGCGACTTTAGACTGTTGACTCCTTCAGACAGATGCTTCTTAGAAAAAATATTAGTTAGCTTAACGTAAGCTTAACGTAAAGATGATTAGGAGCACTCCCACACAGAGGTGGTAGGAGTATCCGCTATATACCCCATTGGGTGAAAGCGGGGCCAATATGGCATAAAAAAAAAGAAAAAAAAATTCTAAGAAATTATTACTTAGCATTAATGTTTGATATTGATTAATTTTGTTTTTGTGATTTTTAATAATGTATTTTAATTTTAGGTAAAGCCACATCCTATTGTAGCTAAATTGTATAGAGATTCTCAACCGGAAACTCTAACATTTAATACTACTCTTGTACCCTCATTGTGCCCACCACGTCCATGGGTTTCTATAAACAGTGGCGGATTTATTATTACCAAAACCGACATAGTTAGAGTAACTAACGCAGGAGTAAGTCTAATATCAAAAATGTATAAATTAATAATTTTTTTATTTAGTTCATGTTATATTATTTCTATTTAAATACGCAGAATCAACAGTGGGATAGGTTAATGAATTCACCACCAAAAAAATTGTATCCATCTTTAGATAGTTTAAATCAGCTAGGATCTATTCCATGGACAGTTAATTCACTTATTCTTGATGTAGCTATTAAGGTAACTGCTTTTTTTATAATTACAATTTGGAAGATATAAAATAGCCTAAGTATTTTTCATAATATTTTATTACTTTTTATAATTTTTAAAATTTATAATGGTATAAATGTTCACAGTAAATTGAACTTCTTTTTTTGTTATAAAGGTTTTTCAAAACAATGGATCTGTTGAATTAAATGTGCCTCAACCTCCCTCAATTCTTACACCGATTCCACCTGCACCGAAAAATGCTGATCCTAAAGAGAAGAAAAAAATAGATAAAGCCAGAATAGAATTAAAAAGAAAGAAAAATGAAATGTATTCATTATGGTGTGATGCTCTATATAGGTTGTCTTTAGCTAATCATGTAAGTTAATATTTTATTTATGTTATAAAAATCTGATACCATTATAAGAGTTGTAACTCTATAACTTCATAACAGTATAACTTAAATTAAAAGTGCAGAATAACTATTGATTATGAATAATTATTTTTGACACTTGTATCGTAATGTATTATTTATATAAAACACCATTAAAAATTACAGTTCAAAGACGATATATTCTGGCTACCACATAATATGGACTTTCGTGGACGTGTTTATCCTATACCTCCTCATCTTAATCATTTGGGTTCGGATTTAGCGAGATCAATGCTCGTATTTGCTTTGAAAAAGCCTCTGGGACCCAATGGATTGAATTGGTTGAAACTGCACTGTATAAATTTAACTGGATTTAAAAAACGAGATCCGATTAGCGAACGTTTAAAATATGCCGACGAAATCTTGGACGAAATTCTCGATAGTGCGGAGAAACCTTTAACCGTAAGTTTGTCTAAATATTTTATTTTATTCACTGCATCACAATTTTGCATTTATTTTCATTTATAGCTTTTAAACAATTTTGTATTTATTTTCATATCAAGGGTAAAATGTGGTGGTCTACATCAGACGAGCCGTGGCAAACACTAGCTGCATGCATGGAAATAGCTGCGGCTTTGAAATCACCAAATCCTGAAGAATACATGACTGGATTTCCTATACATCAGGATGGCAGTTGTAATGGTCTTCAGCATTATGCAGCTCTTGGTAGAGATCAAATTGGCGCTGAAAGTGTAAATTTATACCCCAGTGATGTTCCTCAAGATGTATATAGTAGTGTAGCGGCAATGGTAATTATTATTTTCACTTTCTTTTGTCAAAAAAGGCAATTATTTAAAATATTATCTTAATGCAATTTTAGGTGGACGAAAGGCGCAAAGAAGACGCTGCCAATGGTAATCAGATAGCTCAAGTTTTAGAAGGCTTTATTAAAAGGAAAGTTATCAAACAAACAGTCATGACTACCGTTTACGGAGTGACATGGTTTGGAGCTAAATTACAAATTGCCCGACAACTAAAAGGTACAAAAGTTTATTTAAATTTTTTTATAAAAATATTCAACACTGTACAATTTTTTTTTTTTTTTTTCATTTCTATAGACATAGACGATTTTCCCCAAGAGCACCTGTGGCTTGCTTCGACGTATTTGGTGCAAAAGACTTTTCAAACTCTAAGAACCATGTTCAAAAGCGCTCGGGAAATTCAGGATTGGTTTACGGAGTGTGCTCGTCTTATTTGCATATCGCGCGAGGAAAATATGGAATGGATAACTCCTTTAGGCTTGCCCGTAATTCAGCCATATAGCAAAGTGCACCGATATTCCTCACAAAAGACGTGTACACCAGTATTTACTCCAGATATCTATAGGTAATTGTTTCTCTAATTGACAATATTTTCTAAAAATTTAATAATTATATAGACTGAAACATTGTGGAAAATGTGAATGGTGAATTTTTAAATTGTTTTGTACTATTTTTTCCGTTTACAGAAGGCCCAATGTAATGAAACAAAAAAATGCTTTTGCGCCAAATTATGTTCACTCCTTAGATTCTAGTCATATGATGCTTACCAGTATAAATAGCGAACATACAGGTATTACGTTTGTATCTGTACATGATTGTTATTGGACACATCCTTGTTCTGTCGAAATTATGAATAAGGTAAAATATCTCTAAAATTATTTTATCTCTACAGCTATTTTCATTTTTGTTACTTTAACAGTAAAATAATTAAACATACTTAACAGATATGTCGAGAACAATTCGTTGCGTTGCACTCGGAACCTATTCTTGAAGATCTTTCTGACTTTTTAATTAATAAATTTGGATATAACGTCGTGTAAGTTTTTTAATTATCTTCAATTTTTAAATGTTGTACATTAAATAAATACATTTATTAACTTTTACACTTTTAGCGAAACACAAGGAACAGAAAAAGAAAAGAAGAAGTTAAATAAACATTTATTAAAAGAAAAATTGAACTCTACTTTAACAAAGGTGCCGAAACAAGGTGATTTCGATCTTAAAGGTGTTTTATCTTCGACGTATTTCTTCAGTTGAATCATTATAAGTTTTATTTTTTAATTATAATACGTGAGGTAAGTTGACTATCACACTATTAATTATTTTAACCTTTTGTTTTAATCTTTCAAATTTTCTTATATGAAGAATGACATATATAAAGACTATTTTTAATTATTAAAACTGTTCTAAAATGGATAATTGAAACGTTATTAATACACTTTTTTAAGTTTGAACTGTTAATAATATTGTTTAACCATTATTCTAAATTATAAGTACTTTAAAGTTGACTTTTCAAAATTAATGATTAATGAACAATGGAAAAATAAATTTTAGTTTTTTTTATTATTTTCATAATTTTATAAAATTTTGTTTAAAAATTGTGTGCAACTACAAATATAATGTAAAAATTTGCAGGTTTGACTGAGAAGCAGATTGTTAACCTACTGAAGGACTTGTTGTTTATGAAAATTTTCGAAAATATTGTTTAAAAATAGTAATTACACTTTTATAGATTAATAAAATAATTTTTAAAAACAATAACGTGTTAATTTGTCATGTTATTAAATTAACTACTGCTTTTTTTATTTCATTTTTTTTTTTTTTTTTTTTTTTTTTTTTTTTTTTTTTTTTTTTTTTTTTTTTTATTTATTATTNNNNTTTTAAGTTTTAGAATTTATCCATTGACTTCATTAGTTAAATCAATGATGCGCATGTTATCAGTTATAAAAAAAGTATAAAAAAATTAATTTTATAACTTATCCAGTCGAATTACCTTAATAGTTAATGAACAAATTTTTTACTATTCACGTCATTTTCAATATTTAAAAATATAAAAACTTAAATATTACATAAGCAAATTTAATTATTGATATATATATACCATATTATAATCTGCTGTTTGTCTACATATTAGCATAGGTATCCTCAGATACGTTTTAAGCATCTAGCATTATAATCGTTTCTGCTTACCTGATTTAACTCATGATGATGTGCATGATTTTGTTACTTTATTTATATTGTATGATTTTTAGTAACCAGATAAATTAGGATTAATAATTTTATTTATGCCCTCCTTTTCCTTCCTTCACGCGTTTCGCTAGTGAGTTTTCGAAATCTAAATGTTTATAATAGCGGTAAATGGGAGAACAATTTTCGCAAAATTTGATATCAAAGCATGATCTGTACCACGTTATATTTTGTAGAACAGCGCGATATTCTTATTTCAAATAGTACACGAATTAATGTAATTATCAAATACTTAATAATTTTTTTAACAAATATAAGACTATTACGATAACAAAAAAAAATAATATAATAAGAAATTTCCAAAATATTTTATTTTTTATTTCTTATATACAATATTTTATTTTTTAGTTTTTTTTT
Organism: Eupelmus azureus; assembly: GCA_030522685.1. Classification (NCBI taxonomy): domain Eukaryota; kingdom Metazoa; phylum Arthropoda; class Insecta; order Hymenoptera; family Eupelmidae; genus Eupelmus; species Eupelmus azureus. Next base: position 4,779 of record JAPYZA010000670.1, on the reverse strand, counting down.
AACTTTACAAAATTGATCGCGCTTAGGATCGACCTTAAATTATCAATCGATCGTAATTAAAAGCAAGTAGCAAAGTGGTGCAGCATTTGTTGTTGAGATCTGACAGCCTGGAGAGGCCGCACAATATTGCATTTGCTTTGATCACATTTTGCAACGTGATTTAATTAATTAATTTTATACTACGACTGATTGATTCCAATATTAGATATTTTATATTTTATATAAGAAAATTGAATTTTTCGTAATTAAAAAATTGGTTTCTTGTTTCTTGTAAAAGAGAAAAAAATTTTATTTTTCGCGCTTTTGCCTTCGACAATTTCCATGCGAACTGGGAAATACTTTACTTTTACTCCCTAGGTGTGTAATAAACTATTACTGTTATAAAGTATTCTCTCTAAAAAAAGCAAATTGAAGTTGAAAACCGACAATTATACGTTTATTAATTATAGTAAAATAAAGTTAAGGGAAAGATTTGTAAGTTTTTGCGTTATGTATTATTTTTTTCTCTCAATATTTTTTAGTTTATCTAAATACAATAATCAACTTTGTATACAAATGTTATAACAGTCATTATGTGTACATGTCAGAACATATCTATAATTTTAAATCTTATTTAATCATGTATTACATGTAGTGCCAATATCACAGTAAACAAATACTACTAAAACTTACGAATTAGCGTCAGTACTTAAAAGTATAAAATCTTAAAATCATTAAATATCTAATTAATTCTATTGAAAAGGTGGATGAACTGTAATATCGCATTCTTCGTCTGGAAGTCGTTGACAGGTCGGTATAGGCGGCACTTCGCAAACACATTTCAGACATACGGAATTGTAATCGGTCGCCTGATTTAATTCATCGCCGATGTGCATGGTCATGTTGCCGAATTTGCATTTCATGTCATCTGCAAAACAAATAAAGTAATGGTTTTAATTCTGTTTTGGTCAATTCGTTATAAATAAATTAATGAGGATAAAATTAATTTTTGTTTATACCACTCTTTTCTTCTGAAGTGGATGTGTCGGTTTTCTCTTCTGATTTTTCGCTTGATGAGTGAATCACAGTATCGTTGTCATTCTCTGGAAAAGATTACAAACCTTTAAAAAAATGTTTGGTGTTTTTATTTTACTAGTTATTTTTGATAAACTTACGGCATCTAAAAAAGACGGCGCAACTGGTACTTGGCATTTGACTACTGTAGTAAGCGGGAGTGCAATTTTCGTAAATTTCATAACCATGGCGCAATTCTGTTCCGCAATACGATTTTATCTTTTTGCAGAATGGTTCGATGTTTTCACCTGAAATAATGAATTATTTTATTTATAGACATTTTGCATTTGAAATTTTGACATTTGCATTAGAAATTGATTTGAAAAGATATTGAAAAAATAATTATAAATTCAAAAAAATTTCATATTAACAATAAATGTATATATAAACTCGTAAAAACTTTAGAAGCTTATAACTTTAAGGTAAAAATTGTATATGTGAAATATATTTTTTTTACAATTAACTAAGTGTACGAGCTAATTATTTTTCGTTTCTTTATCGAATAAGTACACGTGATAAATTAAACGTTTTTTCTGATTTCAAATATTCTAATGTTAATATTAAAATTATTCAAACAATATTGAAACTTTTAAAATATTTTTATTATTTATATAATTACCTTTGTAACCTGGCATACACTGACACGACAATTGAGAGTCTTCAATTGGATAAAATGCTTCTCCATCCATGTAGGTTTTTCCATCGACATTGCATTTTGCCACTTCGTCTAAGCTCTCAGCTAAAATAATGGTAATTTTCTTTTATACAGTACTCTTAGATCTCTTTACGGATTAACAAACATTAATTATTATTAAATTATTCATATTACAAGAAGAAAATTAATTTTTATTAATATCTTATTTACTGAAACACTTACGACAAACTTCTTCTCCTCTGCAGCAAGAATCTGGACTATGTTTAAAATAGCATCCTGGCTTTGGCCCCTGGGAAAAACAGTCTACAATGGCACATGAAAAAGTTGCTCTGCAAAATAAAAACAAAATTTACATTTATTTTATAAAATTTAAAATAAAATAAAATTTTTTTGCAAGTATGAATCATGTTTATATGGAATTGTTGTCATTAAATTTTTTCATTGACCAAAGCAATTAGGAAAGAAACATTAAGCATGGTTGACGTGATCTTATTTTTTTAAGATTATTTCTTAGCGAAAAACCTTAAATTTAAAATAAATATATTATGAACTATTTTGAAAGTTATTACTCTACAATTCTTTTTGCATTCATATTTAATGTCCGAAACTAGTGTATTTAAACATAACTTTATACAACGCCTACACAATCAATGTTGAAATATAGAATTTTAAATCGTATAACTTTAGAAAATGTTGGTATCGATATATGTGTATGTGTGCACTTTTTTTAAATTATAAGATTATAACTCAAAAAATAAACTATCGATTGTTTCGAAAAAAATCATCGTAATGTAGAATATAAATGTAGTTTCAAGTCTTATTTTCAGGAATATATGAAAAAGAAGTTTCCATCGGAAGGGCTTCGACATGGATAATTCAGTCTAAAAATGAGATATCAAGCTTTAATTTGCTGTTTTCAGAATTGAGAATAAACAATTAGAATCAAAGTTATGATCAATTACAAAATTCTACAGTTTGAATTTAAATTAATTTCGGTATATTTATGTTGCTCAACTTTGCATAAGCATAACTTTAATTCTAATATTCATTTTGGAAACGGCAAATTGAAGCTTGATGTCTCTATTTTGATTTTTGTTATTGGAAGTTTATTCAGGACATTTCTAGGCTAAATTATTCATATTTCAAATGGAAGCTCTTTATATTTTCCTGAAACTAAGACTACAAACGTCTATACTATATTTCAAAATTACATAATTATGAATATAATATTATGAAAGAAGACAGAAAATGGAGGAAAATTTAAATAAATACATTTCGAAATCCAAACATTAAAAATTGTTAAATTTTTCAAAAGTTTTTAAAATGATATTAAAATAAATTATATAATATACACATAGAAATCATAAATTAATTTTCTAGAAACTACAAGTTAATGAATCGACAGCGGGTTTTATAGTTTAACGTGTAGACGCTAATGTCATAAAGCAAACTCATGCTTCAAATATTTTTTACCACTTCTGGAAAGATTCATCTTTACATTAGACTTACACATTACTATAACCATTGCTGCAGGTGCAGCCAATGTCGCAGGGGCTCGATCTGTCCTCTTCTCTGAGCTTCTCACCGATCGAGTACTCGTGATCATTAACGTAACATTTGTCGGCGGATCTGCCGGCTAGGTTCGTACAGTTGTACCTAACTGCACAGCAGTCACCTTCCTTAGCGTAGATTGGTTTGCAATCAAGATCTTCGTAGTATTTTATTGGACCTGGGCACTTAGTCTTGTCGCATCCTGGAACATGGTATAATTTATGAGTGGATTTATACAAAATTACTATTGGTGCAGATTGTGAAGGTTTAATTAATCTTGCTAAGGGTGACTACGTTTTGGGGATGAGAAAAAAGAACTTTGGGTTATTAAAAAACTTTTGTTTGTTATTGACGTTCCTTTCAGGTAAAAAAGATACTACTTTGAACAAATTTTTATATTTCGCTAGATTTCAGGTTTATTCACCATCTACATTTTGAAATATGCTCATAAAAAGTTTCCTCATTTTAAATCTTTTTCATTTACAGTACCTATACCTATAGATACGTAAATCTAATGAATTCTGATCGACTATACCTTAAAAGCTAAAAGGTAAGCCTTCTATTTAGCAGAAGTATTTATGCAAAGTTTAGGAATTTTCTCGAACCAGTAAATATTTCTTGAGTACAAACTATAGATCAAGATATGTCTATCTTAATTGCTGTCGACTTTCATGTGTCTTTCCTGCACAGCAATATAATCGATAATTATGCTGAAGTAAATTGTTGAGGAAATAATTATTTTCAGAGTTTCCTTAACGCGCGTAATAGATAATTATGTTGTTAATTCGATGTAATTATTTCTGAATATATATGTCCCTCCGTTTTTATTATTTAGAATTTTGAAAAAAAAGAACCAATTTAAATCATGAATAAAATTAAGTATTCTGATTTTGTAAGAAGAAACACGTTTTGAGATACGAATAATCTGAATTCGGTAATACGGTGCAATATTATGTGCTATATTATTGAGGGAACGATGATGTATTGTATATATTATTTGATTAAACGTTGTAAAAAAAATTGGACTTACAGTTTTATCTGAACGCTAGCGTAAAAAAATAGATAAATTATCGGCTGTTATGGTTGACTCACACTGAAAGAAAAATTATGGGAAAAATAAAGAAAAAAAAATGAGAAAAATTACTATTTTTTATCGTAACTCATGATATGGTCGACATTTTTAAATATCACTAGTTAGAAAATTCCACGAAACGAAATTTACTATGTAGACTGGTAAAAATTTCAGGATAGCGAACAAAATTATTTTTGATGTTTTTGATTTTCTATATTGTTTGTACGTTATATTTTATATTTTTTTACCGTGCAATAATAATAAACACATGTTATATATTATAAATCTGACTCAAAACTCATTTTTCTCATCAAATTTGCAAAAAAAATCAAGAAGTTTGAGTTTTAAACACTGTGAAATAAGGTACAATTTTACCAGTCAACATAGTAAAAATTCTCATTCAAAAATGACAAGTCTCCAATAACAATATTTACCATTCTCACTAGGA
>JAPYZA010000669.1:0-26344 GCA_030522685.1 Eupelmus azureus | reverse complement strand
TTAAGGATTAAAACCTACATTTTAAACTTTTATAAAGATTAAAATGTAGGTTTTAAACTTTTTACTTCCAGATTTCGCACTTTTGAGTTTAGAATGTATGGTAAGGAAAGGTTTTTTAATTACTTGCGGAAGTACTATCGGTGTCAAATTATATACTGAACCTGCAGCTCTATAGAGTGTCAGATAACTAGCAGCATGCGACTGAAACTTGCGTAAAAATAGTTGGAATATTTGAGTGTGCAGATCGCGTCTCCATAGATAATATTTCATTTGTTATATGTCGTTATGGAAGTAACTAGTTTAGAATCAGTTGTATTTCATTGATGGAATAAATTGAATCACATTTTATCATAGAACATTGATAATTGTGCAGCTTTAATATTACTAGAGTAGGTTTTGTAAAAAAAACTATTTCTTTATTTGATCTTGGTTATTAATGTTGTCGTAGTTATTAATTTCATGTAGATTTAAATATTTTCAATAATTTAAGGATAAATGAATATTTCTGAAATAAAGGAATATTCAGTATTTTTATTGTTATTCTGTTACCATAGATATGATCAACTATGTACACATAAGCATGTATAATTGTGTATCTCTTGTAACCAGCACGCATATTCGCTTCTGTGCGTAAACAAAAATGTTATGCATCATTCATATTTCTGAACATTAATAGCAAAACACTACATCGAAATTATTAAAAATATATATTATATACAATGCAATGCAGAGTATATTACACGGTTCTAAAAGCTATTTTTACAACTATTTAATTTATAAAAAGAAACTCATTTTTCAGCGCAAGTACTTTCATTGTCAACATCGTTTAATGTTTCTTTATACGGCCCCGCGGTACACGCAAAACGCGCGCGCGCATTCAAATTTTATGAAAAATGCTGGGGAGCGTGCGCTGCGCGGGCCGCCATTGTGGTTTTAAATGCATGCAACATAGACTGGCAGCGGAAAGAAGTAGCTCAAGGGCCGCGCGCAGCGCTGAACTATTTACTTTATCCCTTGCGCATAAAATGACCTCGCAATATTGCATATGTATAGACCATATGAGAAACTCGGCTGCATTCAGCCTGAGATCTATATACATTTAATAAGCCGGGCCGCGTTCTCGCGTGCATTCAAGCTTGAAATAGTGCGATACTTATGAGAAAATAATCGTAAAGCGCCCGGAAAAATATCAGCCGGAGTGCATTATTCATCGGGGGATTGCAAATTCAACGTCCTTAACATTTCTAACAAACACGATGAGCTTTGGGCAATTTTCAGCAGTGCTGAATTATACATCAGCGGCTCCCGGTAATTTTTCTCCTCTTATCCTTCTCGCGGAAAATGTGAGAACAAAAAAAAGAAGAAGAAGCAGAAGCGGGAAGCGGCGCCGGCAGGAAAAAGGAAGAGCGAACAAAGATCTTATCCCCAAGCTTTAAGAGGGTTATTTCACATTTTTTCCATAGTCTCTTTCCACCCCCGCTACCCCCTTACCTTCCCGCCGCCAAAACGCTACGCGCAGTACGCAAGAAAAATTTGAGATTCGTGATTTTTATCGCACGCGGGATGACTCGTCGTATAAAATAAACATTCTCGAGAGCTCAGCGAGCTCAAAGAGGAATCGAGGTCGGACTCTCTCTTTCTCTTTTCTGTGTTTCGAGAGAAAGAGAGGAAGAATTCACATCGTGTGATTGTAGGGTCGGGTGCATGTAAGCTCCTTGCGTGCGAGGCGCGAAATTCGCCGGGGTCTTAAATTTAAGCGTCCCGGGAAATGGAGGACATAATCGGAAACGACCCTGTCCCCCCTGCAGAGCAGCTCGCTTCCTGCAATATCGCTGCGTCGTCGTACTTGTCGCCGGAGAGTAAAAAGGAGAAAGGGAGGGGATGAGAACGTCGAAAACAACGAGAAAGAGCAGCGGACCTGGAAATTGTAATCGCCGTTCGTGGAGAGCTCAAGCTGGAAGAGTCGAACGACGAGGGAAAAAGTGGCGGTAAAAGCCCGAATTTATGAATGGGATTGCGATTTTAGGTATTGGCCTAATAAATTGGTGGAATCGATGTTTGAGGATGATCGCTTTTTAAGGGTTTTATTCTAATGTGGCGCGGGATCTTTTGAAGTTAAGAGGATGAAATACGTATATTATATCTGGAGCTAAAATAAAAAGTTAGATAAGGCTTGAAATTAAAGCAGATTTATGCTTTTTGTAAAATGGAGATAAGAAGAATATTTGATTTCTTTTAAAAATTACTACAATTATATGTGATGCAATTACAAATAATTAAGTAGTATCGACTGTTTTTTTTTTACCATAGTTAGTTAAATCAAATGAACGACAGAATAAAGCTTTTAATTGATATAAAAGAAATGAACTTTGAACTGAAACCCGAGCTGAAACCCCATTAAAGAATAGTACCTACTTTCTACTTTGTGTTACTTTGTGAATTTCACTATTACTTACTGACACAATTATCAAAATACATAGCTTGCTAATTATTGCAATGAGTATTTACGCATGATCTTGTTTTTACAATAACGACACGAATTTTTCAAAAAACCACATTTTCCCGTAAAAAAGTCAGTCAAACAAACGCGCTTACAATGCTTGTCTTGGCATCAGCTCGTGTAACACAGAGAGGATCGATCCCACGCGCGCGGCTATTCGTCTCGAGCCGCGCGTATACGTGAAGCAGCTCCTCCATCTAGCGGTCCGCGCGCTAAATGCACTCTCTGCTCCTCGCCGACAATATAACGTCGTAAAACCAGTCGGGAGGGAGAGAAGCTTTTGGCTCGAATGACAGGCTCTTGGAGTAGCGCAGTGAATCTCGCGCAGGCCGCCGAGCGGAAGCTCCCGGGCTATTGACTGACCACTCCACTTTACTACGCTCCGAGTGCTCCGCCCGATCGGAATGTACCTACCACATATTTTCCCGGGCGTATTCCAGTTGGAAAAAGAAAACGAGATAGAGAGAAAGGGAGCGTGGAAAGGTAGAGAGAGAGTCGAAAAATTTGCTAGAGAATTTTTCGAAAAAAAAAGAGAGGCGCGCGCGTGTAAGAGAGATTGCAAAAAAGGAGCGGGAGGAAAGTGAAAAGTCGAAAGGAAGCCCCGGCCGAAGGAGAAATAGAAAAACGAGGAGGGAAAATCGCGGGGGTGGGCGAATCGGAAAGAGATAGGATTCCGCTATCTCGTGTTAGAAGCCATTTCATCCGTTCCGGGCGCGGCGAACCAACGGGCGCGCGAAAGCCGACACGGAAACTTGGCAGCACGTGCTGCTGAAGGCAGCTTGCATCGAACGAGAGAGAGAGGGAGACAGGAAGCTTTCTGCTCCTCCCTACTTCCGCCCCCTAACTCTTTCTACATGCGACTTTCATTTCGAATTTTTTAATCTCGCCGTCGCGCCCGCTTTTTGGCGGCGCTTTCCAGGTATACGCGTAACCTTCGACTCTCTCCCGTATATTTTGCCCCTTTGTTTACCGACGTGCATTCGAAAAATTCGGAGACTAAAATATTGCTATCGCGTATGAGTACTGCTTTTTGAGTCTGTTTTCTTGCGCGCGGCTTTTGACAAATGGAAGAGCCTTTTGATTGTGCTGCTATCTTTTTGTTTTAATCCGTGCCCGGAAGTCTCACGGATGCACGTTGCGGAATATTTCACGGACTATCCGCGTAGCCATTCAAAATTTTCGACTATCGGCTATTTTATCCAATTCCATAATTCAAAAGAAAGCAGTCGGCCAAAATCGATATCTCATCGGAAGCACTTGAAACTCATAAAAAGAATAATCACATCAGCTTTCCGTCCGAATTCGAATTTGAAATTCTCTTAGTCGGCTTTAGCCTGCAATTAAAGCGACGAGCGAGCGCCGATTAAATGTTCAGCCAGCTGTCGCTGGTAGATAGTTTTTCAAAATAAGACTGATTAACCTTCGCTCGACTCGCCGAGCGCCGGATCCCAGTTTGACCCAGTTTCCTGCCCGAGCGGCCCCACTGACGCAGCACATCCGCGCCGGGTCTGAGCGCATCATACGAAAGAATGAGAAAGGAGCGCGCAGAAAGGATCCTTTTGTCACTGCGGAGATTGTCATCAGGAGAGTCTTTGGATGAAATTGACATACTTTTGATTGATAGCTCTGCCGTTTTCGTTATACCCACGTAGAAATAGATAAGACTGGTTAAAACTACTCTCTGTTCCTTGTATGTACGCATGAACCAGAATAACTTCAAAGATACCGCAAGCTTCATTTCGCGTGAAGACCACTCGATCACTGGCAATATAGTCGCAGGCAAGTATTGCTCGCTGTGACACGACTCTTCCATTAATTACGAAGGCAGCAGCCGAGCCTCTGGGTAATCGATGGATAGTTAACGGCTGATGCTCTGCTCGCATCAATAATTAACGCCGAGCGTATATTAATGTGTGAATATGCGGTGGCAGTCGCGGTGCTTTGATGATGACCGTCGCAAGGCGTCTGGGCGGTGCTGTCGAAGTGTCTTAGTTTCGAGGTGTACGTGATGCTGCTGAATGGCAATATGTACCCTTTTTTATATTTGTATATGTAAGTTATTGTATTTTGTAGAAGGATAATGAAGGATGGCTCAGAATTGATTTTGATTGGTTTGACAATTCTATTAAGGACAGTACGTTTTGAATTTAAAATAGAATTCAATTAAGTAGAACGTTAAATAAATCGATAAATTTCATCTTCTCTAAAAATATTGTTTACATGTACCATTTCATTTAAAAAAAATACTAGGTACATTTATTTTACAGGATATTAATTGAATCCCAATAAAATAGTTATTTATTTTGGTTTCATAAAATCCGCACTCGCAAACAGTAAACCAAACTGTCGTTACGTCAGCCAGCTCGCTCTCTATTCTCTACACTCTCTTTAATAGAATGTCCCTGTACCGTCCGGCGATCCGAAAGGCTTATAAATAAAAATAAAATTAATCTCTCCTCGCGATAGCCGCGCGCGGACTCTCGATATTTGCATAAAAAGAACAGCTTTATCTCCATTCCGATAAAATATTTAAACCGACGAGCGCGCGCGCGCGCCCACCAAACTCAATAGAAAACAAAAATAATAAAAAAAAAATAACACGCATAAAGCCGCGCGAAACAAAAAAAAGGCCGCCAGAAAGCGAGACAAAAAGAGGCTCGAAAAAACGAGTAGCGCGCGAGCGCGATGCAAATATCCGTTATGAAAGGTCGTTTGTCACACGATGTTTCGAGTGTTGCTCGGCCCAGCCTCGCGCTTTTCCATAAACGGAAAATTGACTGGCCGAAAGCGATAAGCTATCTCCGCAGCTACGCGGCCGTCTAGCTGACGAAAATCATAAATTGCCGCTGCGTATACACACTCGTAAGCGCGAATGCGGCCGCGCGGATATGTGTACTCGCGTGGCCTGTTAGGTGCTGGGTGTAGGTCTAGATTGCGGTTTTCGTGTCGAGAGCCGCTGCCGGAGCTCGTAAAATAGAAATCCTTCAAACTTTGTCAATTACGGGCCTTTTTAAAAATGTGTCACAATGCCGGATTTGGTTTCTCTGGAGTTATGAATTTTATGGTAATTCGGTGGTACTGTGCGGCTGGAATTTTACTTTTTAATAACGTGTTGTAATTTACATTAATATTAACATTATATCACTATAATATTTAAAGAAGTCTTTCAGCAATCTTAATAATTCATAATATTTTAAATCAACGTTTATTAGCTTACAGATATGCAGACGTAATCTTATCATTCCAGCAATTAGTAAAATACCTAATTACTCGTAAAGATATTCCAGAAACGCCAGTGCTTCCACCGTAATTGCAGGAACAAGCTACTTCATCAAAGTAGTTACACCGAAAACTTCAAAGTATCAAAGCTCTCGAAGCCAGACTCTTCATCTTTATCAAGTTCAAAATAATCCATTTTTCCGAACCTCTCGTTTAATCTCAGCCTCTACTCCCACCCTAAATCCCACACTTTAAAACCACATCTTTCTTTAAACTTCAAAATTTGCATTTCGGCGCACTTCTAGCCCTCACCATTTCCCTTTCACCACGTTTATATGCGTACAAACCACGCCATTAAGTCCGCTCGGGTGTCGTAATGGCCGGAGCTTTATACACGCACTCGACGCCAACACTGCACTTGTCGCGGAGATGTCGCTCCGACTTGTGTGTCTCGAAAGTTGGGCTAGGTGGATTTTTCGTTTGCGACCGAAACGCAAATCACTTGAGACTTTTACTATGACACTTCTTGAAGTTTCGCGAGGACGCTGGCTGAATTGTCGAAAGAGGCAGGGTGGACGAGGTTGTTGAGCTGTGGGAGAGTGGAAAGAGCGACTTCGCTTTTAGTTTTGAAGTGGAATAATTCGAGCTTTTGAAAACAATTGTAATTAACGCAGTGATGGAGTCGGCCTGGATAATTAGTTTGATTCGAGCGGAATAACAATATTTTTAATGAGATGATTGAGGTTTTTCCTGGCTTGCAGTTTTCCGCAAGTTTAATAATTAGATGGGAAATATGGATTTTTAAAGGATATAAAGTATAAAAATATCTATTTTTCTTTATTTTGGTGTGTATAAGTGCTATACGTGTTTAATCTATAAAAAAAAACAGCTTGCCCGTGCATTTTAATTTTTCCGCATTCTTTTCATAATTCATGAGGAATTCAAGCAGGAATTTTGGTGAACATTTTTTAACGGAAAACCGCCAATGTTTAACGAACAAAATTTGTTGAATTGTTTAATTTTCTACAATATTTTATATACATTTCACGTAAAATTAATTTCCAATCCAGATAACAAGCTTACCGCCACATTCTTTTGCAACAAAAGCTTTCACATAACTCAGGCAAATTCACAAAAGACAAAAATAGCCGCCACTCAAAATCCTCCCCAATCAAACCCCCCCAAACAATCATTCATCTCGCGCAACTAATCAAAAAAATTATCGAGCGAAGAAGTGAATAACGAGAACGACCCGACGGAAGCTTCGTTTGCCTTCAACCCAGCTTAAAGCTCGATAGAGCGCCTCATAGAGCCACCCCCGGCGTTCTCAGTTCACGTCAGCCGAGACGCGCTCGCAAGCACAGCGAGAGAAGCATTAGGAGAGCACGCGAGGTCATTCGAGATCGACGAGGCTCGAGGAGAGCTTTCCGACAAGGATAATCTCCGCTCGTTGTCGGATAGGTCCAAAGCCTTTCCCGCCGGCCTTTCTTCTTTTCGTCCTGTCGAGGACGAGCCGACTATAAATCGAATTCCCGGTCGCGCGAGCGGGTAACCCGAGAGGCCCGAAGACGGAGAAATTACGTTGGAATTTAATAGTGCCTCGCTCCGCGGGCTCATCCGGTTACACTTTGCCGCGAAGCTGCCGTTCTTGCGCAAGTCTTTTCTTCGTGCCTCTGGTTTTCTTTCTCTTTGTTTTCGCGATAGCGGCTTGTTTATTTTCGTTCGCCGTTGTTCCGTGCCGTTTCATTGTGGTTCTGCGAGTTTACGTTTCTGCCGCTCGTGTTTCGTTTTTGCCGGAGATGGATGGAAAGTTTCTTGGATGACGTTAAAATTCATGGATAATCTGCATGACAATTCCGGCTAATTCAGGGTGACTTTATTTTCCTATGAGACTCCAGGGAAATTTAAATTGTATTTTGCCTTGGTGTGCATTTGATGCTCCAAAATTTATGGATTAAAATTTGCGTGGGTGTTATTTAGATTTTTGCAAAATACAATTTTATTTACATGAATATTCAAATTAACTAAGTAGTAAATTTGAGAAGAGAATGGGAACAGTTATCTCACTTTTAATATTTTACAGATTATCTCAAAAATACGTACAGAAATTAAAAAACTAATAATTATATTTTTTATGGTTTCGCTATAGTATTAATTTAAAAGTGTTTTTAAATTTACAAAATACATAAAAGTGGAGTTAGGGATAATATTTTAACAGCATTTATTTGTATTATGTAACCCTGTTATAAGAATGAGTTGACACAGGGTCGCTGCACGTTAAGTTAAATTAAATTTTACAAACTATTTAAAATTTATTTTTATTAATTTTCGTAATTTAATTAATCTAAAAAATTGTTTGAGAACTTTTTTTCATAAAATTATCGATAAATTTAAAAACTTTATTGGCGCTTTTCATATGGAAAGCAGCCCATGCTGTTTTTGATTTATAAGCACTTTAAAGAACCGCGCATTTGCCTGAAAGTAAAAATTAGACTTTGTGCTAGATTTAACAGTTCAAATGAAATGTTTGAAAAGTTTTACGGTTACTCACAGAAAAATAATAAGTTTTCTTGCGTAATTTTCAGTTCTACGCGAGTTCTCCTCGATAAAAAATTTCTTACAATTTAAAAAATGTTTGCTACGCTCATCTTTTCATCTCTGTTTTCTCTTCCAATTAAAAGTAAAATAGAATAAAGTAGCTGGCTTATCCTTGATTCAATGATCTTTCCTACCTCTTGATACTTTTTTCAATTTCATTGATTAATTCTCAAACAATCTCGTTAAAGGCTTGATGAATAGCCCCAGTACGTAATCAAGCACGCGTTGAGTTCGCGTCAATACAACAGAGAGAAGGTTAAAAAGCCGCCGAGCGGCTTTGATGCGCGAAGTGCTCTATTCTTCGAGTGCCGCTTGAGCCCAGACTTTTCCCACACATAAAAAAGCAGATTACAGAGATAAGCAAGCTAAATTCATTACCACATCCAACACATTATCCCACAAACTCCCTCATTTCACTCTCACAGCCAATTCTTCCACTCAACTCCCCTCCCAACAATTAAAAATCCATTCATCAGAACCGGCGACTCAAAAAAAAACACTCTCACGCCGAAGTCGCATTTCAAAAGCCCACATAATAATCCCCGCACCTTCCATTGCGGCGCATCATCGCCAACCCATCGCCGGGCGAGTGCAAGCCAGGGCGCTTTTAAACCGAGTGCCCTTTACCAGCGCTTCCGCGGCGCTTTAAAAAATGTTTACGTCATGCATATTCACGAGGCGCTCGAGCGCACCGCTGCGCAAGCGCTGGGGATTAATATGCATAGAACCGCATTACCGCGGGCCCGCACCAATGACGAGAGAGAGAGAGTAGAATCTCGACTTTCCGAACGCGCGCGGGGAAAAGCCCGCGGGGCCCCGCAGCGCGCAGGCCGCGTCAAAGGAATTCCGGAATTCAATTTAACTTTACCACGGCTGCGCGTGCGTGTAGAGCCGCGGAAGTCTTACGTCGGGATTTATTGCCTCGATGGGCAATATTGCCGGGGCGCGCGGGCCCGGATAACTGCGGACGATGAATTTTGGAACAAACGGCCGCTGCATTGCCGATTCGCGGCCTGTTTGTTCGGAGGATGGAGGGTTTTGATGCTGGCGCTGGTCGGCTCTGGTTGTGGATATGGTTTTCTGAGAATTTCGGACGTTTATTGGGGGTTAGCGATGATTGTGTTTTTTTTCGGATTTTGAGGTGTATGAGGTGTATTGTGGTTTTAGGAATGCCTTATTCAATTATTCCTTATTGTAATTGAAATTAAAACTTATTTAGTGTAAATTAAAGGAAATTCCGTTTAGATCATTAATTATCATTAACGCTTTAAAAAAACGCTTCATTTAGGGGCGCGGAATCCGCAGCACAACAAACGTTGACTTTTGAATAGAGCAAAGTTTAACAACTCACCAAGAACAACAAGCTTGACGACCCTGCCGACCAGAAGTTTGCCCCGATTGTCTTCGAGTTGGCACGTCCAGGTGCCGTCATCTTCCAAACGAACATTGTCTATATGTAGCGAGGCGGTCGACGAGTCGCCTATGTACCTATGGCCGGTGCCACTCATTTCCGTCCTAGTGTCAATAGTTATCATGTCTACCGGCGCTCCCTCGTGCAGCCAGCTCGCCGGTCGTATTCTGTAACTCCTGCAACAATGCAAATCCTGTTGTTATTGGCTATTCAAATAGTATCTGTGTATAGCGTGTGCACGAGCAGAATTTCAGCTGAGTTGTGCACTGGGATTAATTAAAAGTAATGGATTTTTAAAGGATTTTTGAGTTAATTAAATACATATTTGATTTAAAGCATATACTTTTAATTTAAAAGAATATCGCCTTCATTAATGATTGATTTTTAATTTCGATATGAAATGTACAATGATTATTTAAAATGCAGATGAATTATTAAGAATCTATTTTTAAGTAGTTATCGACGAATTTGGTCAGACGTGAAAGTGAAGAGGCAGTTTGCATCAGGCAGATAAGAGCAGGGCTGATTGAAACAGGGATAATATATTTATTTATCAACCCGGATCATTCCTACACTTCCTAACTTTATTCCTACCACAGAAAATTAGGTTTATTCCTGATAATCATTCCATCAAATAGTTCATTTAGTGAAATTGTACTACAAACATTGCCTGTCGACTAACCCTGCTAAAAAAGTAAAATATACTAATTTTTCCATTAACTCAAAATTTTCCTTTAAAAAAAAACCAATAAATTTCATTTTTCTCGAACCTTCTTACATTCTAACCAACCACTACCAACAAACAAACCAAACCCTACAAACCTGACGGCCGGCATAAGGAGCATCGTATAATTTCCCTCCAGCTCGCAAGGCAGCACGACCTTGCTCAGCGGCTTCACGACGATCTCGATCGGAGGCTCGGTAGGCGACGTGGACAGCGAAATTATATCGCCACCGCCGCTGGACGAGTTTAAGCTCGTGTCCTCGGGCGCAGCTTGAAGCAGCGCCGCGGGCTCGACGACGACGTCAGGGCCAGTGTCGTCCGTCGAGACGTAGCCTCTCGTCGTCGCGGCGCTGCTGGTGGCGGTCTGCTCTGTAGCTGGGCTGGTGGTCGTCGTGGTGGTTCGCTTGCCGCGACGACTGGCACCGCCGTCCTGCTTGTCCCGCAGCGTGAAGACGCCGGCTTCGTTCACTGAGCCTGGAACAGAGAGTGGAGGATTTTTCGGTTAGATTGAGTTATTTATTTTTGGATGAGCTTATAAGTTAAATAAGAATATTGCTTGAAATGGAAATGGGTTTTTAAAATGTTATAGGAGAATTGCCATATTTATTGTTTAACTAACAGTTTTTTTTATAATATAAAGGTTTATATATACCTTTGAAAGAATCATTTTCTAAAGAAAGAATTTCTATTTTCTAATTGATAAACGATTGTTTTTTGTATATCGATACGTTGGATGAAAATAGGAGTAAATCAAAATATACACATTTATTATAAGGCTTCCTTTATCAAAAGCAAAAATATATATGCTTTTTAAATGTAAAACAGTAAAAACTTTACTTTTTTCTGCATCAAAGCACAACTTAGCTGCAAAAAACAATGCATTATAAAATTAGAAATTTATAAATGAGATTAACGTATTACTTCAATCAATGTTCACTCAAAACTATTTTCAGTTAAAAGGCTCACTGATTAGTGCATAATTATACACTGCCCTGCCTCAACATACTTCTGATTGTTTCAATACGTCAATAAAAGCGTAAAAGAACATGAAAATTTACATTTTACATTTATCCTTTGAGTATAAAATCCAAATATTTATACATTAACACTAAAAATCACTCCTCAGAAAGAATCCGTACAATAGTCGAGAATAAAAATCCGAAACAATGGAACGAAATTGCCGCGAGTCTCTTTGAGAATTCTCGCAAATGACGAAAAGGAAGCCGAGTCGCGCTCGCCGGCGCCGCAAGTGAAACGAGGCTCTTTGTAGCGAGAGAAAATTAGGCACGCCGCGACTCTCTCTCTTTCTCACTCGCGGTAAATATTCCTCGAGCTAAAACTGGATCGAGTTACCGCTCGAAATTCGATAAAGGAGTGCGACAACACGCAGACGTCTTCTCGGAGCCTTCTCCCGCGCAATTCATGTCTCTTTTCCCTCCTCCGTCGTCGCCGGCTCTCATTTCCTATCCAGACGCCCTATTCTCCCGATGAGCGCTTCGACAAGCCCACCCTCTCTCTTTCTCTCTTCTCGGGGCATTCATTTTGCTCTGCGAGTCGGCTTCTTTCGCGATGAAGGGCCGTATGCTACGAGTGCGTTCGTGGATGGGTTCTCGAGAGGAAATTAATTTCTGTTTGACTTTATAAGCCTCGCTCGAGAATGATGTAGTGTGTTTGATAAAGGCTTTCGCGAAGTCTGTGTGTGTTTGAAAATTGCTGGCTTTCGGCCAATTGGAAGATTTTCCTGCTGCGGCAATAATCAATATGTATATGGTGTGCTTGATAAAAATAGAAATATGGTTTGTTTAAAGTACGGGATGACTTTTTATGTGGGATAATTAGTAAGTTAAATGAAAATTCGATGCTGATTTAAATTTGTTATCATTTTTCCGCAACGATTGGTTAAATAATGTTCAGACGTCAGAAAAATCTTGAAATAAAATCTTTTTGAATCAAAAAAGAAGCAATACAGTTAGGCAGTATTTCAAAAAACATCATTAGCTCGGCAGTACATATGCATTCGCTCGGCCCAACTGCATATTACACAAACCCATTGAAAATCACAGCCGTCTAGCCTCGACAACCCCCTTAAACTCCGGCATCCCGCGAAATCAAAATTCACGAAGACACGCGCAGCCAAATGAAATTAACGAAGCAGAAAAACGAAATCAGCCCTCTTGTTCGGCACCCCCTACGCAACCCGCACGCCTACGCACGCTCCATACACTCATCAAAAGCTACACTCACCGCAGGAAAATCAATTTACGATCCCGATGAGCAGCGCCCACACACAGCCCGCCTATATAAACCCCTAAGCCGGCCTCCTCGAAGAAGCGCCTAACGAGCGAATAAGCTAAGCAGTGAAGCGGCGAAAGGGTTGCCAGACTGTATCGGACGCGCGACCCGGCGGATGCCGCGTAGAGATAGAGCCGGGAAGACGGCAAACTTTGCGTCATCCGCCGAGTAGTTTCGGTTTCAACAACATCTCTCGCTCCTCCGGCAATTTACGCCGAGCGCTCGCTTCTGATTGCGATTTCGTATTGCGCGGTGCGACCAAGCGAGACGAGGGGGTGGGGCGGTGGCTTTTATCCAGCTCTCTTCGGGCTTTCCTTTTTCCTCGTGCGAAGTATCGACTGCACACGCGAGGCTTTCAGGAGCTCCCGGAAGTAAGTCTTTTCTCCTCGGAAAGCCCGAGAGAGAAAGATAGAGCGGGCGCGTACGTGCGTGGTTGAAATTTTAGCGAAGTAATCCGAGATGGAGGAAGAGAGGGAACGTGTATTTATAAATACGGAGCGCGCCGAGTATTTGCTTTTAATTTGCTCGAATCTGGATGTAAGTCAGCGCAAATAATGGAGAGAGTCGGCTGGCGCGGGGAAGTTGACGCGCAAAAATCCGAGGTGAAGGAGCTTTGTTTCGCTTTTCTCGGGAACGAGCTTCGTTGCCGTTGTTTTACAAGCAGAGGGAGAGTCCTTTTCTCTCTCTCTCTCTCTCTCTCGGTCCTTTTTTCCTTTTGAAAAAGGATAACAAGCGCTTTATCCAGCCCTCGTACATATAAAATGGGAATGAAAGTAGGCCAGCGCGGTAGGGAGAGGAGCAGGATTATTGGGTTTGTTATTTCAACGATGTCGCGTCACTCGGCGACACGGCGACAAGGCGCTCTCACTCCCTCTCTCTCTCTCTTTCTATCGCCCGTTGATGGCCTTTTTTGCATCGCTTCGCTTTTATGATAATGCTGTTTCTACGAGGTATCTTCGTTATTTTCGCTTTCTCCCTGATTCTTTTTTATCTGCCTAGTTGATTGGAATTCCGTGCCAATCATTCCTTCTCGATTGAACGGCAATCCCCGCTATCTAGAATTGAATGCTCTTTCTGAATTAGCTGTCGAAAAAATCAAATTCAAAACTTTGGATTTTATTACCTATTAAGAAGCTTGCACGCCTATATCAAACACTTGCATAGTAAAATATATGAAAATTTTTATATCGATTCAAAAATCTACGCAGCTATTCTCACCCCAGTCACAAAGCCTCAATCACTCAACATCCCTCCCCTTTCCAACTCACTAAGAACCAGTCAAGAACCATTCTCCCAACTTCCAGGTAATTTGATTCCCAGGTATCATCACGTAACGCGGCAATGGCGGGCGCAGTCGCCCATCATACGCACATCGGTGAGCTTCTCTCATTAAACTCCCGAACGTCAACACGCGCTAACTCCTTAGCTCGCGGTTCCGTCGGCTCCGTCGCCTATCCCAGTCCACACAAAGTCTCCTGCATACATATTCTTGCGAGCGCGCCTTCGCGCGTTATTCGACTCGGAGAGAGAGAGAGCTTGCATTATTCAGGCCGCGAGTACATATCCATTCATTATTCATGCCGTGATCAATGGATGTCAACAGAGCGCGCGTCTGAGCCACCTACGCAGCTGAGACACAGGCGCAAACGCTATCGCACCGTCGCTTCGTGGAACTGGCGAGTGTGAATCGAACGTGATTGCGGGGGTGGGTTTAATTATTTACCGGCTAGTTCAATGCGGGGGTGGGTTTAATTATTTACCGACTAGTTCAATGCTGATTTCATTGATGCAAGAGGTAACACACGACAATTCGGTTCGGAACTGATCGTACTTTTACACGATGCTTTGGGAGAATCGTAGAGGCTGGGCCGCTCGAAAAAGTTGATTTCCCAAAAGCCCCCGTGTGTATACAGCATCCCTTCCTGCCTCGAAACTTCGAAATCCGCGCGATCATTGAGAGAAATTCGAGGAGCGTCTGTACACAGACACGCGAGAGGCGTCTGTAGACACACGCGAGGCCCGCATCAGAGCCGTGAAATATGCGAGTTTGGCCCGAACTTTAGCCGCGCTCGCGCGCCCGGAGTAATTTGCAAGCGCTCGAGTGAGAGAGAGGCCCGCTTGACTTGTTCTTGATCCTTTGAGAAGTGGATTTGTCGAAGGCGTCGTTGTTGTTGCCGCTGGCTCTAGCTGGCTGGCCTCGTTTCCACCAAACGCCACCGCCTGATCCTTTGCCAACGAAAATCCACTTTGCCGAACAGCCGAATTTTGTGTCTCCGCGCGTGCGTGCGGGGGGGATAGAAATTTTTCTTTCCAAAACTGCAGCGATCCCGCGTCGCCGTGGATTGTGCCGCCTAATGGGATTCTAAACGAATCCCGCTTTTATGATGCCGCCAGGTTAAACAGTAGTTCGCTCGGGCGCTTTTCTTTTATTACTCAGCCGAGCCTCCTCCGGGCCGTTTTATGGTATTCCGCAGATAAGCCGATATTCCGAATGCGGAGCGGAAATAATCCATTTCCAAGCGCGCGCACGTAGATCGAGCCCGTAAACGTAAACAATAAAAATGTAGGTCGATCGGCCGTAGAAGGGAATTTAATGTCCTGAATATAAACCGCGGCCGGGAACGACGCGAGATGCATCTCTCGCGCGCCAGCCGCCTCTGGCTCCTCTGATCGTCACCTACCTCCGGAATGCAAAAAATCAGTTCCGCCTTATCGCGGCACGTGAGCCAGACCGCAAAGAAGCCGGAAAAGTCGGGCGCAGCTGCCTAAAAGCGGGCCGCCTCTCCTATATATATAAGCGATAAAGATCACAAGAAAACGCTCACGCCTCCGTGAGAGAGAGAATCTATCTGCAGGGGCGCGATTCACGGCACGAACGTCTTTGATGGCGGTCGGAGTGATTCTCGTCTCGATGCACGCACGGAGCGATTTCGCACGGTCTAATTCCGATAGGATATCGGCTGGCTCGTATAAGCCCGAAGAGAGATCTTGAGATGCGAGTGGCTTCCTCTTGCCTTTCTGCCTCTTTTTTTTCCTCTCGGGGACGAGCGGCGGCGCCGGACATTTTTCAAATTGAAATTTCTCCTTGACGCGCTCGAAAGTTATTAGAAAAAGGAGAGACGGAGGAGTGAGTGAGGAAATTTAAAGAGTTTCCGATCACTGGCTCTCTCTCTCTCTCTCTCTCCCGCGCTCGGATCTCTATTAGCATTTTATGGAGCGAGCCGGCGCGTGACTTTTGAAAAATGTCATTTTTATGAATTTTTCGAACCGAGCAAGTTTTATAAGCGACGAGCGTTACTTTGAACATTTCAAGTGTCCTCTCCAGACGTCTTCGACGGCTCGAACTTGAAATTGTTTCCGTCGGACGGAGCTAATGTCATTCCGACCCAAAGCAATCCCGACCGACGTACAAAAAGAACAAATTAATAAAATCCACTCAAGCTTCGACCAAAAAAAAAAATACCAAAATGAAATCGGCGTAAAAAATCGCTTGTCGCAACACTCGTCCGACAGCGCATTTACAGCCGCGGCGCTCATTGCAACAATGCGCTGTCGGGGCTCGCTGTCTGCGACAAAGCTCCGAGCTGTGCGCCTTCTGTTTGCCGGGCGTTTAAACCCCGCGTGCGAGAAAAGCCGGCTCTGTGCTCTGCGGCTCGGTGAATCGCGAGCGCGCGGCTTGGAAAAACAAATAGAAACACGCGCGCGCCCTGCTTTTACAGCAAAATTCTCGCAGAGCCGCGCTGAGGGCTTTGGCTTTGGTTGCGCAGTAGTCTAGTCGCGCGCTGTGGACTTTTTTTGCTGGAGATTTTCCTCTGGTGGGCGTGGATGTGATGCTATGAATGTAGCTTGAGCGATATTGTAATGTGGTGATGGTTTTTTTCCTGCGTTTTTGTTTTGTGCGATTTAATTACTTCAGTTTATTAAATGCTTCGTTAAGTCTACTTCGACAATAGGAACTCTAATCTCATTAAACTATTCGCGGAGGTCCCTATTATTTCTGTAACAAAGAAAATCAGCGCTCGTCACGCCGAGGAATCGATGAGTCAGCGGATCATTTTTGACGCTTCCGAAAAGTCAGGGGGAAAGCTTCGCTCTGCAAACATCGAGTGTTCTTCGAAAATCCATTAATTCGATCGGCCATCAATTTTGCGAAAGCTCCCGTTCCGTCTGATTGTGCGGCTCGCATTGTACAAGTGCGAGCGCGCGTAAACTCGCCGACTAAATTTATCGAGTGCGATTGAGGGCTGCGCATACTCTCGTACTTTTATAATTGAGAGATTAATCGACATAAGCCCGCGAGTGCACATGCGCAAGCGCATTTTCGTTTTATTGCTTTTTTTTTACTCTCGTTGAGCGCGTGCAGGTGGCTGGTAAAATATTAATTATTACTTTGCCGGCGTGCGAGGGATCTCGCCGCGCCCGACCCTGGCCTTTTTCGCTTGCATTGGAATTGAAGCCGGCGTGGATTATTTTTAATTCGAGGCCATTCGTCATTGTTATTGCCTGCGTTTGTTCATTACGAAATTTATGAAGTGCTTCTTAGGCAGAATGCAGGTACGCGCTCGTGTTGAATTAATGAACAATTCGATGGAGAGTTTATGAAAGCTTTTAAAAGACAGAATTTTTCGGGCATTTTTATATCAAGTAGTTGGGAAATGATTTTAATAATTGAATTTATTTGAATGAAACATAAAGGAAAAATCGCTGCTAACTAATTTAGCTCATTGCTTTGTCACAAAGGAACTTATTTTTAATAATTTGTTTCACGTAGTATGTATAAAAATTTCTTGCATATATTTAAACTATCTATAGATTTTTTGAATTATAAGCGAATATATCTGAAAATCACAATTACCACAAACTTAAATAAATTTTAAGATATTTCAAAAAATTTTAATTTTAAAAGATTACTCTTTTTAACAATCATTTTCTGTTTTATTACTAACAATGGTTTTCTGATTTAACATTTAAAAGCGTTATTTTATGAATAATTAAAATCACGCTTTTAAAATGTTAGTTATTACTTGGTGCTTGTACCAGTAGAGGCCGCATCGAGTTCTCCTATACAGAATACTAAATGCTTATACGGTCGAGTTAATATCGTCCGGCTAAGCATCTAAAGTAGAGCAGCTATTTCCCTTACTACTAAACTCACTCTAGTTTCTGCGAGCGAAACGCTTGATTTTTTGGCAGGGTAAAACTTATTTAAGCCTCGAATCTTAAAAGATAATGCGTGCTCTGCCTTTTATAATAAAAATTATTAACTCCGTTAAATCAACCGTTGTGATAATATAATTTATATATTAAACGATTGGTTTGAAAATACATATATTTTTTTCTAAACATTTTAATTAGGTTTGAAAAACTTAAAACGTATTTTAATTGTTTCATGAAACGTCTTAATCGCATTTTTTAAACGTTAAAATATAAATTATGGTGTATTATGATGGCTTCATGAAACATTAAAACCACTTTTACACCATTTTTAAAACATTACTAGAACCATGGAGCTTTATGGTTGCTTGACATATGTTTTAAAACGTTAGAAGAAATATCGACAAAAAATATAAATATTTTTTGAAAGTTTTATAAACGTTATATAAAACTATAGATTCCATTTATTGTTACCAGAGCGGATATCTTTAACGTTTAATAAACGTTAATAACATGAATTTACAACTATTTTATAAACATTTTAAGGTTTTATTTATCATGTCCTTTTAACATTTACAAAATGTGTGATTATTAATCAATTTGTTGAGGCTCTTATTAATATCCCTTTTAGCTGATATATATTTGTTCACCTTTCAAATAAATACAATTTTTAAATCAGAATAAAAATAAATTCATTTTATGTATGCAATCAAGTTTGTTATTTTTTTTCGATGAACTTGTATTTCATTACATATAAGCATGAATAAAATAACTTTAACAGGTTATACGTAAAAAAACAATAAAATAAAGTCAATTTTAAAAAGTCACTTTTAATTTTGCAATATATAATGTATAATGTATGTAAATGCCTGTGATTTATATAAACTGCTACAAAATTTTGCCAGCTAATCTAAAAACTTTAGTAAACATTAAAAATCATCAAAAGAATCCACCGCCTTTCTAAAAACTCATTCATAATCGTTTATTCAAAAGTTCAATCCGCACAGAACAATCCATCCGATCCAAAAATTTCCATTCCAACCCAAAAAACCCACCTTCTCACCCAA
This sequence comes from Eupelmus azureus, assembly GCA_030522685.1. Lineage (NCBI taxonomy): Eukaryota > Metazoa > Arthropoda > Insecta > Hymenoptera > Eupelmidae > Eupelmus > Eupelmus azureus. Next base: position 7,379 of record JAPYZA010000669.1, on the reverse strand, counting down.
AATTTCCAAAATTCCAACCCTCTCGAAATCTCAATCCCAGCCCTCGCGACGCAATTACAGAGCCGCTCCATATTAGCGCCCAAAGATCATAAACCGCGCCGGCAACGTTGCGAGCTTGCACGGCTTATTTGAGGAACGACGAGAGAGAGAGGCTTGACAAATGGTGCTCGCCTCTCTCGTGGTAAATGCAAACTGATTGGACTTGGAAGACCGAACGCTGCCGCTGCGGCAGTGAAGGGGAGGGAGAGAGAGAGAGACATAGCAAGTCCAAGCCAGCACCCTCGTACGAGCGCGATTAAGCAAACGAGTTTGGGCCGAACGAAGCGGCTGGCCGGCGCGCTTCCATTAGCGTGTCCGGCGCTTTCTAATCTGACCGCAGGCCATGCCTTCTAATATAGATAGGCTTGATTAATTCGCGAGAGAGAGACCTAGAGCGTGAACGCGAAGGGGTGAGCCAATTATATGCGTGGCTGGAAACTCGTTGATGACGGGATTATGGGGCCTTGCCTTTATTAGCTCGGATGAGATTGTGCGGCTGGTGATGCATGGGGTACTATTTTTTTTGCAATGAAATGTCTTTTCTGTGTATTTTATGCGTAATTTAAAACCTTCCCCAGTCATTTTTGCAAAGTACTAAGTGGATGAAGGCTAACTGAGTAATAGTGACGTAAGAAGATTACGTAGAACTTAGCCCTAGTTATCCTGCCAGAACATAAAAAAAAAAAGTTAACATAACTAGATCACGTCTCTGAAATTCCTCTTTGATTTCGAAAAGCCACACTGATTACTATTTTGTTGACTCGAGCACCCTCCCATCCAAAAGCTAACGAAATAACAAGCTCCTCCTCCCAAACAGCAATTAATCAAGCCCACGCGCAAACATCTCCGAATTCCCGTCCCACTCTCGGCCCTAGAAGCCCCCGCGCGAATATCTATATTTCATACCGACAGGAGCAAAAATATTCCTTTCAGCGGTGACGTGACGAACGATCGAGAGGAAAATAAAACGAGCAGAGTTCGCGCTTCGGATTCGAGTTTCCGCGAATTTCCGCGCTCGCAGCTGGCCGGGCGCCACGCCGAGAGCCCAGGCGCGCTATGTCTTTGCAAACAAAGGCTCTCCCTCGTAGTGGCCTATAGGCCGAGCCTCGTGATTGATACACTTGCCAAGCGCGTCCTGGGCGAGTTCTCTGAAGCCAGGCCAAGTACACAGGCGACCGATGCCAAATCGGAAACGAGACTTTCTCGGAGCGGACGGGGAAAGGCGCGAGAGCGAGCGAGCTTACGCAAGTTTTGGCGAGGCGCGGACGCATATCCGCTAATTGCTTGCGTAATTGGCGGTGATTAAGACTCTTGGCTTGGCGAGGTTGCGCGGAGCGTGGGGCTGAATTAAGTTGGTAATAAGAGAGAGTGGATTTTAGTTTTGTGCTCGGGATTGTTTAATCAATTTGCGATGATTAATGCAGGGAGTTTCGGCTGGGGAGCTTGATTAGATGCGTTTGTTGATGAGTGAATAAGTAGATCGATCGATGGAGTTTTAGGGAAAGTTTTTATTCAGGGTATGAAGGTGCACGCGGAAGGGGGATGAGGAAGTTGGTTGAACGCTAAAGTTAGAAACTTATGTTAGAAAAGTTTCGAGAAGAAAAGTTACAGCATTAAATATCTATTTTCCAGTAAATTCGAAAGTATGCAGAAATCAAAGTTCAAACTTTCCCTCGCAAAATCTGGCCTGGATCAAGAGGGGAGCTTTACGATTTTTTTTTCGAAAGAACAACAGCGTTTAAATCGCCAGGAAATCGTTTCAATGTTACGCTCAGTAATCAAAAGGAACGATGCCAAATAAGCGTTTTCAGTGATGTAAGTCGACGAATAGTCAAACACAGAAAACAATAGTTACGTAATTCCTCTTACGCAACCATAACCAGCATGACAAGTACGCTGCATCGAACTAGCTTCAAACTGGCATGAAAATTCAGACGTTCTTTACTAACAGCGATCCATCTCTTGTCTACCAAGGAAGTACAAGAGAAAACGAACTAAATACACGAGATTCGCGCGCACAAGCTTTGCCAGCTGATAACGAAATTGCCGCTCGTCCAAGTTGGAAAGGGTCGGATATTATGCAAACCTGGATGCGTCGCTGATAAACTAAAGTTGTCGGACGTCCATCATTAGGTGTAAAGTTAGCGAGGTAATAATATTTCTCTGGGCTCGAGCGCGCGAAGGCGGGCCCGATAAATTGATATCGGGAAGCGAGGAGGGGGGAGGAAATTAAGTTAGCTCCAACTTCATCGCTTTGACGGCATCTTGCGCGCCAGATTCAAAAGCATAATGTTCGGAAATATCGATGACGTCGGGGGAAAAGTGTAATAGAGACGGCTGACCTACAATCGTGCGTCTGCCGGTGTTCGGAAGCGAGCTCGACGATGATGCGGTTTTAATGTAGTTGCCGTTGTCTTTGATGAAATGAGATGTGAATAGGATTTGTTAGTTTGATTATAATAAATATGGATCACGTTTGGAAATGCTCTTTCAATATTCCCGCATGATTTCCATGACGTAATTGAATCTGTCCTTTTGAAGCGTGCTTTACAACAAATGTAATTACAATATCCAGCTACGCACTTCAATCTGTATTTACTGATTTCAGCGATTAAAGCTTTAACAGCTAAATTAGCTTTATAAATTCCATTTGTAAGAATGCGACAAATTAAAAGCGGCTTCGAAAACGCGTCTGGTTTTTCATTATTTACAACGAACGCGCTCTAAATTAAAGCATAATTATTTTAAAGCCCAAAGATACTCCGCTCATTAATAACGGACGCAACGTCGAAAAAGGTTTCGCCCCCCCCCCCTGCGTTATGAAATTTGATAAACGGCATTTCGCTTATGAAAACTCGCACTCGCGGCCCGCGCGAAACGGAATTACGAAATACGCGAAATTCGCAAAAACGCACGAATCCTTTTAAAGAAATTGATATCCGCGCTCGAGCGGCCGCATTTGCATAAAGCTTCATAATGCACGCGCAAAATCAAAATCCACAATGGCCCGCGCGCAGAAATATAATACTCGGCAAAATGTGTACACACGAAACCTCTCCGCATATATATACACCTGCTGCACTTCCCTCCGGCGTATATACGTACACAATGCAGTACTCGCGCGCGGTAGAAATCAATCAGCAGAGATGATGATGCGGAGATCATATATATTTGACAAGGCGGTGTATTCAGCATCAGGCGCTCATCATCGAGCTCGCTCTTCTCCCCCCCAGCGAAGCGCGGAGATTCGCACACGTGGAGAACGCGACGAATGCGGATTCAAGCGCACGCCCGGCAATAATACAGCGTGGAAATGCAAATTGCAGGGGTGCGAGCTTTGCAAGAGAAAAAAAAGAGAAACAGTCCGAGTGGTGATGTTTGATGCGCGGCGCTGCATTAATGGCCGACGCATCGATAAACATTAGCGCGGCTGCCTAAGCTCGCCGGTTCGTTGATTATCGAATTAATTCCGGGGAAATATCGCGCGCAAACGATTCTAGCCGGACCCCGCGCAGGGTATACAGTATTTGCAGACGCGCCTATGAGTAAATCTAGCGTTCAGCGTCCGATAGCGCTAAATCACTCGGCTGGAATAAGCGTCGCGCTCGCCGAGGATTTAGAGGGGGCGAATGGCCGATTTTGGCTTTTAGTTCTTTTGTCTGGCTCTATAGTGAGCTGAGCTTGCCGGGAGGCGGGGTGGTTTTTCTTTTGTTGTGCTTTTTGGGTGTTTGGAATATTGAAGTTTTCTGTTGGTTGGGGATTCGAGGTTGTTGGGCTGGTTTTATTTTGCGTGTAGCTCGAAGAGTAGTTTGTCTGAAGCGTTCGGATCTTTTATAATCAAATCGTTCCGCTTGTATCCATAATAAAACCGTATCCATTTACACGAGCCCTCTGAGCTTCTTATACCTATCTTAAATTTTTTACCATTGCACCTCGAAACATCACGTACGTGACCGTCCAGCCATCCCAGGGATCAGAAAATCTCCATCCTATACACGAAAACATTACCAATTTATCTCCGCAAGAACAACGAAGCAAAGGGAGAAAAAAGGCCGGCAGAAGGGCCTCGCGCAAAAAGCATTAAAACAAAGTTCAGCGGCATCGCCTCGCAGACCGAAATCCCAGCTGCGGGTGGAGGCCGCCGCGCGGCGCAAAAAGGCAGGCTGCACGCGAGGGTCGCCGGGGCGAGAGACAAAAAAGACGCGGCGCACGTACGCGAAGTTACGCGCGCGGCAGCAGCCGGCGTCGTTTATTATGGCTTTAAATTAAATTCCAACTTTGATACCCGCCCGCGCGAAACTTTTCATTAAACCCGCGCGCAAGCGCAACACACATCGACGAAAAAATCCCCCGCATTTATCCCGCGGCTCCGTTTTTGTCCTCTCCGCGTTCGAGTATACGCGAGCCGGGGGGGAGGCTGGATATATTCGGCCAAATTAAAAGAGCGCCTCCTCTTTTTCTCGTCTCGCAGCTCTGATTCTCTTTAGCTCTCTGTATTCATGCCCGCGCGCGCGCACCGAGTCTCGTAATTATTTCGCCTGATTTATCGCGTCCCCCTGTCCCCGCGTCGCGCCGGACCTATCGAGCCGAATGAATGACACGCGCGGGAGAGATATTTAGCGTTTTCCAATACGCGGCTCTCTTTCAGGCTGGTCGAGTTATTACGAGGGCGGCGGCCGTCCTTTTGTGCGCGCGGCTCTCCCTGCTCTAGGCCACGCGCGCGCGCATGAAATTACTCCGTGCGTGGACGTCGGGCCTTTTCTCCTGCCGGACTCTTTTGAATCTGTTTGGAAATTTATGCATTGCGGGCTTTCTATAGCAAGGACGTAAAATGGACTGGCGCCGACAGGAGAAAAAAGAAAGGCTGGACCGGGCGGGTGTAGAGCCGAGAGGAAGGAAAATTTGACAGGACAATTAATTCTGGGAGGGGGTGGAGAGTATCTAGGGCATTATTCGGCCGTTGCGCGCGCGGCAGTCAGCGCGAGCGTTTTGCGAATAATTGTATGCGCGTCCAGAGCCAAGTCGAGAGGGAGAAAGCGAAAAGCGCGCCGTTTCGCCAAAACGCGAGTCTCGCGGGCCCTGCGAGATTGAATTAGTGCTCAATTAACGTTCGCGAGCGAGAGAGCGACGAGTTCGAGACTAAGTGTGTACCAGAGGAGCGGCGGGGTGGTTGGAGCGACGGAACAAGATGAATGCCTTGCGTGAGGAAAATGTAAGTTCTACGGGCGCACTGATACAATAATAATGTTAAGGCGTGGGAGTGCGAGAGAGCTGCGGGGGTGGAAGTTGACGAAGTGGAAAGTTCGTTAATGATTTTTGAAAGCGGGTTGGTTTGTGTGTTAAAGCGCTTTAATGATTAGTTATTTATTTGATTTTTTAATAATTGTTGATGCATTTTGAGGGTTTAAGTGTAGTATGCTTTTTTTTATTTTTGTTATTATTATTTTTTATGAATAATTTTGTACGGCTGCAGGGTAATGTAAAATAACAAATAAACGAAATTTATTTTTCATTTCCCTTATTTCTCGTAATACAAATTTTATTGCATAAATTTCCTCGTATTTCGTAAAATTTTCGTTTAAATACCCTTGTAATATTTTTATTACAGCCCTATAAAGAGCAAATATAAAATTATTTCGAGCCAGCTAAATAATAAAAAAACATTATTTCATTACACATTGATACAGTTTATACAAAAAGCTTTCATCGGCAAAATATAATCAATGTCATTTATTCGTTCATTTCAAAAATGACGTCTGACATTCCTTTGACAAAGTACTAAAGCTGTAAGTCTTCGCCAGCCCGAGCAGCAGTAACGAGCCCGTACAAAAGCGGAGAAGGACATAAAAGGGCTCAGCGGTCGTTCTTTGAATAATTATTATGAAATTATCCGACGACTGCACGGGCGAAAGCTCACACTGTCTGCCAGAACAGAAATTTCAAATATGCTCGCCGAGTAATATAAGTGAAAAGGAAAATTTCAGTAAAAGGCGGCAGGCACGTGCGCTCGTAGAGGAATATAATTATAATAAGGATTCGCAAGAAAGGCTCTATAAAGTTAATTCGAACAGCGTGAAAAAAATTAATGCGATTTCAAGATTTTTGGCGCTTAACGAGCCGCGAGAATGCAAATTCCGGCTGATCCAATTGCCGCGCGCGGCCGCAAAGCTCTGCGCCTAAAAATTCGTTTACCCGCAAACGCAATTAATAAAACGCTTCCAAAATGCGCTCCGGAAGCGCTGAACGAAACAAAGGAAAAAAATCCAAGCTTCAAACGAAAACTACCGCTGCTCTAGAAGCACCTAACAAAAAAAAATGAGCAAAGGCCGCGAAAAACAGCGCAAATCTAATAACGACCTCTCCCAGGAGGCGCGACGCTGAATTCCGTCAACCGCGCCTCGGACGTGCATTTTATTTAACACAAGCCCGCCGGTTAACCGGTTAAATTGTCGGTGCGGGCCGCTCCCGAATTTGCATCTTAATCGCAGCGCATTACGTCACGCGCGAGCGTAACATCGTTGCGGATATAGCTCGGGCCCGAAGTGCCAGTATATGCATAGGGTCACCTTTGGCCGGTCGGCCCGGATATATAATCGAACCGGTACGTTCGGCTGAATGAGCGCGCCGAGCGCGCTGATTGACTGCCATTGTTGGATAGCTGCAGCCGGACTATCGCTGCCCGCTTCCGCCTTCCGAAGTTTGCGCTCGCGCGCTTCCGCTGGGCGAAGAATAATAATACATCTGGCCGCACGTAGGAGAGCGCGAGGACTGCGGAGCAAAGTTGTCCCTGTGGAACTGAGGGGCAAGCTTGGGCGGTGGAGGCGCGTCCCGCGATCGGGAATTATTATTCGAGTTTTTTTTTTATGGTAAAGTTTTCATGGAGTTTGAAAACTACCGGAGGTAGTCGGAAGGCGAGGAGTTGGTTTTATTTTATGGAATCGATACTTCGAGTGAGAGTATTCAACGTTTTGGAATATTATTTTTTTTTTTTTGTGGAAATGTTCGGAAGATTAATGGGTGAGTGGTTCGAAGAATCATAATTTTTATTTTGCGAAAATGGAAATATTAAATGAATATGTTTAATCTTTATAAAAGTTTAAAATGCAGGTTTTCAACTTTACAGAATTAACTGCATTATTGACACTGTAGGTAAAGATTAAAATGCAAATATTATTAAAATATAATATGTTAAAATATTGTTACAATACACTCTAAACTCAAAAGTGCGAAATCTGGAAGTAAAAAGTTTAAAACCTACATTTTAATCTTTATAAAAGTTTAAAATGTAGATTTTAATCCTTAAAGTAACTTTCAGGAGTAAATGTAGGTTCTAAATCAAT